>WYDI02023304.1:0-103592 GCA_009867235.2 Psittacus erithacus | reverse complement strand
CTCACCACCCTTACAGTAAAGAACTTCTTCCTTATATCCAATCTAAACTTCTCCTGTTTAAGTTTGAACCTGTTACCCCTTGTCCTATCACTACAGTCCCTAATGAAAAGTCCCTCTCCAGCATCCTTAGAAAACTCTTAGCATCTCCATTTCTATTGCACTAGGAGCCCTCATTTCCTTCTTTTAATGCTTTTTCAGTCACATGGCACAATTCCACCTTGTCTCAGGACAGACAACGCTGCAACAAAGCCCATCTGACAATGAGTTTGGGTAGTCTGTATTATTATCTGTGGGATAAACAATACAGAAAGTCCCACTTTTGAATACCCAGCATTAACTTGAGAAAGTCTCCAATCCCGTAGCGCAAAATTGACTGAAATAAATTTACTCCACAAGATGACACTAGTTAAAACTTGTTTTGATGGATTAACAGTCCCACACAAGGCATCAAGCTGTATTAGGAACTTTCTGTGTTTTCACCCTCATTCCTAGTAAGTTATTGTAAGTGCCATATCACATGCTTTAGATAATGTGATCATACGTCTAACATCAGGTCAGATAAAATCTGTACTTCTATTGATGCAGTAATGCATAGATCTAATATTTAAAGGCACAAAATTGTGGTCTACATTTCCAGTTCTAATTGTTATTTACTCAGCCAGCAATTTCTCTGTCTTTTCCTGGTTTCTTCAGAAACAGATTGACCATTTCCATCCACATCAGCAGTAATGATTCTGAACTCAATCAGATACTCAATCCAAGTGACTGCATAGTCAGTCTCAGGATCACTGTCAGGTAATCCTTCAATATGGAGACAGGCCCACATATAATTTCTATTCTAAATTCACAGGCAGAGGATCACTGAACTAAATGCACATAAGCACATGGAAGAGAGAGATATTTAGGACAATTTTTAGTCAGGTGGGCTTAAAACTGACACACAGCATGCCTTTCAAAGTCACAGGCTGAAGATACTATATCTCGTTTGGAGGGGACTTTCTAAAGAATAAGCAATAACTTTTACTATTAAATAAAACCTTGAGTCTATAAAGCTTTTGTTATATCTTTCAAACTGTAATTTTGCCAAGAGTGCACCGCATCAGTAGTTACCATTGTTGTGGTCTCTTTTATTTAGCTGACACTGGTACGGGCCTTCTCTGCCAGTATTAAAGGTGCCACAGTAATTGCTGTAGCTATCTGGGATAAACAGGAGAATTGTCCTCAATTTTCATTGCCTCTTACTTGCATTCGCTTTTAGATTCGGCTTTTGATCACAGCATCTCTTAACTACACTTTCCAGTATCGCTGGAAACCTATAAAATAACTGTATTTTCTTTTATTTTCATTCTGATTTTCACTATGAATTTAAATTTTGAATTGATGAGGTGTAAAAACAAGTGGTCCTGATCCTGGTATCACTGGATTGAGGCAAAAAGAACTGTTGATAAACTTTAAGTCAGAGACACATTTCAGTGCCTATGTGCTGGGGGCTGTGATGGTTTTCTTAACTGGGACATTTGACTGGTCAGGAAAGAAACATAGATTTTGGACTATCACAGGATAAGCTTTTATTCTCCATCTGATACTTAGGATCCCAGAAAAGAACTGACCAGGTGAAAAGAAGAGCTTGTAAGTAATGTGGAGACCAGCTGAGCAATCATCAGTCTTTCATCTGTTCTTGACAGTGTTGATGGAAACCCGGAGGTTGGAATTGGCTGTCCAGGCCTGTAGCTGTAGAGCCCATGGAGACCTTTTCCAAAAAAGAGCTGTCTTTCCCCAAAGCAAGGAATGTCTCTCATATTCTTCTTATGACGACAACAGATACCGCACTGGAAAAGCAAGCTTCTTGTGCACACACAGCTCAAGAGGAAGGGGGAAACTAAGGGAAGAGGGCTCACGGCAGTCATAGCCAAGAGCCCAATGTCTAAGGTGAAAGAGAGCAGCAGCAGGTTGGTGGCCCCTGAACTAGGGCCAGAGACCAGCCTGCCACAACAGCTGCTGGACTCTCATCCAGTCTGAGATCTACAGATCCCTCTGAAGAACTGACTCTTTCCTCAAGGCTCTTAAAAGGACCAGAGAATTCGGTTTCTATCTATTATGGAGCATGTTCATTCCAAGCCCCGCAGTGGACAAAGTTTATGCCAAGTTATGGACATGTAATATACAATCTAGCCTGACATTTAATCTCATATGTGGTACTTGCATAGGTCTTCGCCTCAGCATCGAAACCAATGGTCTCATAACATCTGGCTGCAATCTGGCTTCTGTTATCACAATCCACACAAACAAGAGCAAAGCTTATTTCAGTTGGATGATGGAACCACTAGCATTTGGAACATGCTACGCTAAATGTTATTGATCATACACAAGGGAAGTGGCAGAAAACTGCTACAGTCAATAAGATGATGTCTCAAACTTTTTGGAAATTGGCAAACGTCCCATATCCATAGGTGACATCTACACACACCAATACCTGAATACATGGTTAGGACAAGATAGCAACAGTCTTGTATAGAATGCTATCAATATTTTTGCCTGATCTTTTCTTTCTCAAACCCATATCAAACACACAAAAGAACCTGAAACCTAAAGGTTAAACTTCAAATTCTGAAGCGTTAAAAGTCCGCTTCTACAGATTCCTACAGCATAGAGCCCTTCTCACCATTTCTCATCTTTTATCCATTACTTTAACTCATTTAAAACCTGTGTTTAAAAATATTCTGGGCAAGCAGCACTATGCATTGCAGTTGTCCAACTGAATGTGTTACTTAAAGAATGCCTTTCTACTTATATTGCTCATTTTTGTACTAGCTGTGAGAAAGAACCAGTCTTGACAGTTTATTTTAAGATTTAGATGTTTGGTGTTAAATGATGCTGGGCTTAGAAAGTAAGAAAGTTATTGGAGAAGTTTATAAAATATGTGTTAGCAATTATTAGGCAAAGAATTTCTGTTTACTGTAGTACTTGTGCTAATAATCAGGAATAGGGGAAAACCTCCTGAAACCATAAAAAGTCATTAAGTTGTCATCTTGCTATAAATCCCCATTCTCAAGTATGTTTTTCAATTGCCGCTTTGCCAAGTGGAAGATATGTTATTTGTTCACACAGCTGGACTAGAAAACTATAGCAAAACACTTATTTCAGTGGGGTTTCTTATCCACATTCATTTACTGCACCTTAAAGCATTTGCTTATACCAAGTGGTGGTTGCATAAAGCTAAGTTACTGTGGGTCATGGCAATGTCAGGTTTCTTGTTTTGGCTGGAAATGCAGATCCTGTTACTGTCAACATACATACTAAAAATATTTAGATAAATCAGAGCCATTAAAGACAAGCTTGGAAATACTGAGGGGCATTCACCATTTCATGAGTCTTCATTGGTTTGGGATCTACAAGGGAAAAATTACCCAAGGTTCATTTTGCATGTGTAGTGCTTAAAGACTGATGGGATTTACACAGGTCTGAGAACTGTACATACCCCGAGGCAGTACTGGATGTTGTCACTGAACAGAGACACATGAGTCCAGCCGCTCACCCTAGAGACAGAGCCATCCATAACACAAGTGCTGCAGTAGCTGTCTTACAAGCATTTTACCAAGCACACTTCAGTAAGAGCTTCTGAAAAACCTTAGTGCCTCTCACTGGGATTTCTAACAGTCGTTTAATATTCAGTGGGAAATGATGGCTGTGTCTATAGGTGCGCAGCTTTAGACACCTATGTCAAAACAACTCTAGAAATTTTCCCAAGAAGAGAGAGGCAAAATGCTTATCATAAATTTTCTATTAACATATTACGTGTTCTCTAAAAGTTTGAACTATTTTAGATTTGCAGAAATGTTCAGAAAGATTTCTAATCTTGTCATGTATCTCCGCTGAACAAGATCAGTACCGTTATACAAGCTTTTATTGCAAAGAACATGAATACAAGGATATTGAAGTCAAAATTCCACTACTGTACCTAAAATTCTCACAGCACCACATTAGCTCTGTGATCCTGAAAAGCTGCACATATTTCTATGCTTACATCTGTTGCCCAAGTGTAGTTTTAGTCACTTCAGCTTCCACAGTTAGTCATGCATATGACCCAGGGAACCCTGGTAGGTGCAAGAAGGCTTCAGTGCATGCGGGTCAACCTGCCCCACTGTTCCCCTTGGTACCCAGATCTCTTGACCATAAACATAATCCTCTGCCTTCAGCAAGATGTAAGCATGGGTTCCCCTATACTGCCTTCCCAGGCTGGTAGCAGTGGACAGTGCCCACTGTGGGCTCATGCTCCTTAATAGCATAGAGATAACTGCACAGAAATAATAGACAGCTGAAGAGGCACATCTATTTCAGTAAACCTGACTGAAGAAATGGAGGAAGGTTTTCTTCTCTGCCACATTGAGAGCAACTTGCACTTTTGTTCTTCCACTTGACTCTTGACATGACAGAGAAAGTGTTATGAGAGGAACAGCACGTGAAAAGAGCTTTCTATCAAGGGAGAAAGAGCAAACACTTCCTGAAACGAAACATTTTTCTCACTCACAAAGATGATGGTACAACCCATCAACTTAGCTTGGTGACTTCTCTAGAGTAGCTTCAGGAGTTGTGCTGCCACAGAAATCAGGGCACAAATCAATCTTGTGAATGACAGGACAAAAGTGTCATCAGGACATGCATTTAACAACAGCCATAAGTATCAGAGATTCTCTTTTTAACACCATGAGGGTTAAAACGAGCCCATATTATCAATCTGTCTGGAGAGACCAAATGTGAGAGAATGAGGTGGTGCAGTTTCACTGCGTGAGATGATGATAATGTGCAAAAACAACCTGGACATCAATATTAAAAAGAAAAAAGGAAATGGAAAGACCAATTGCTTCCCTCTGTCTCATGGACAGGGTGATGAGGAACATCAGACTAATCCCATGAGGAACTCAAGTTCCTTGGTGCTGCCCCTGTACCCTGCCCCACAGGAAAGACAAACAGACCTACATGCCCTGGCACTGGAATGCAGGAAATCCCACTGCTGCTCCCAAATCCGTCCCTATGCTCACCTGAGCAGCTAAACTGTCACACATGTAGCAAGACAAAAAGAAGGGCTCTTTTCTCACCCTATTTCTTCCTCCAGGACAGAATATATGCTATAAAGGGTGCCCATGCAGTTCCTGAACATTTTGGTAGGGACTGCGGGTACTACTGTAAATTTAACACTAAGCAACTACATAAATCTACCCTTAGAAATCCCACAGCCTGGCTTGCTGGTTTGGCCAAGTCCATGACAAAACTTCCTCCTCTTTTCCCTTGCTAGCCCCCAGTTAACAGCAGTCACAATCTATTTTTTACTGCAAAAATAGAATAGAAAAATTTGTCAGGGATTCAATTGAAAACCACGTTATAATATGAATCACCCATTTTCTAATCCCCCCTACATTAAATCATTCTCTGGATAACGAATCAGATCTTCTTTTATTAGCATATTTCATTTCTAAGCCTTTCAATACATAAAAATAATATTTTTTAGCAAGAGACAGCTCTTAGACAATGAGAAGATATTAAATTGCAGGCTTAAAAATTTCCTTTCTACTGCAAGTCCATATATATTGAGAGGGTAACAGAACAATTGTGCTACCTCAAGATTCATTAACTGCTGATCTCACTAACAGACGGGCAAGAGAGGGAACGAGGAAGGGATCCTTCTGAATATTTCATTAACTCTGATATTCAATTATTATCACAATGCCAGGGCTTGCGCTGCATTTCTGGCAGAGACTGTGATTTTAAGGAAGTGATAACTGGTCCATTTGAGCGCTCACAACATGGTTTTCCAGGTGCATTACTAACATCCATTACTCACCCTCCCTCTGGAAACAGGAGAAACTGTTTATGTCGTTCCAAAATTCTTAGAATTTGAAGGAAAAATAACAAAACCTTCTAAACTTGCCTGTTTTGACATGAATACTGAGAGGTGCTTACACAGTTTCTGTGTTTTACAGAATGGAAGATCTACAGCAAGAGGAATCATATTTGTTCTTTCTTTAACCTCACCAGAGCCCACTTGTATGACAGGGTGGCTTTTTTTTGAATTGTTCCTATTTTTCACATTATTCTTCTGAAAACTGTTACCATTTTTAACTATTCTCCTCTAGCTTTGGTACTTGGAGCAAGGCTTTTCCTTTTCATTGTTAACAGGCATGCTTTTATTTTTCATTAATTACACATTTACAATATAAACGGGGCCTCTGAAATACTTGGAATGCCATTAAAAGCCCTCAGCAGAAGTTATCTTTAAATGGCTCTTGAATGAAAGCACTGCAGCGCTTTTTCCCCCACGCTATTGCCCACCCTCCTTAGATATCTAGAACTGCAAAGGAAAAAAATGTTGGTTTAATGCCTTTCCATTAAACTCATTAGAAACAGAACTGCTTCCGAAGGTAAATTAGTAATAAGAGCTACAATAGACCCAAGGAAAGAAATCCTCTATCTCAGCTGATGGAAAACCACTTGGAGTCAGTTGGAGGCACAGCAACCGAGTAGGAAAGGTAGGTAAGTGAACGCTAGTGAGAGATTTTCAAAGGATGCTCATGCCTAATGTCCACTGCAGTTAGCAACTTAAGGCACTTTGTTCCCTGTGAAAGAGTATATGGATCCATCCTTAGCATCTTGCTTTAGATACCAGTGAGACCCCCCCCATCTATGCTGATGGCGTGGCAGCCTGTGCACCACTTTGCATTTTACTGTTCAAACAATGGAAACTTGGCTTTGGGAACTGGTTTACTGAAGCCAATCCTCAGATATGATTCACAGTTGAATTCTGGGGCTAGTTTGTAACATCAGACCACTCTATAGCTTGTCACAATTCCATTTCTAGTTACATTCAGAGTTCAATATGCATATGAGGAAAGACAGGGGTTGCTGTTCTCCACACTAATCTTTACTTGCTGAATGCTAATTATTTTGCAGTCTCACATTACATCTTTGATATAAAGATCAGATGTCACAGCCACAAGTACTGGTTATCTAATTACACACAAAGCACATCTCTCTATTTTGAAAAACACAGTTAATGCACACATTTCTCTTGCTGAAAGCCAATTCCCTTTAATTGCATTGACTTCAGCAATAGCAGACGAGCAAAACTGTCCCTAAAACACAAGCAGACAAAACCAACCCAGGACAAACCTTTTATCTGCAGCTAACAATTATATGCCATTAACATTCACTGACAAAAACGCACACAAACCCCACACTGAAGCTAACCTAACCTAAGACATCAATTATGTTCAGCAGAAGCTAACCCATGGATGAAAAACGTGTCTCTCCTGCACACAGCTCTAGCCTCAACCCAAGCTGCCCCAGCGCAGTCACAACCAAAAGCCATCTGTAAAATTACTGCTGATATTTAAAAGGTTTAAGAAAAAACTTCATTCCATGATTCAGGAATTCTGGTAATACACTGAAGTCTGGCAAAAAACCTCCTTCCCCAAACCAAAACAGCAAGCACCATGTGAGTTCAGATGCTGTTAAAGACACCTTTAACCAAAGCCTTATGCTCCCCCATTTCTAAAACTGAGATACCACTAATGTCACCTACCAGGGCTGCTGGAAACTCATTGGTGGTATCTGTGATGAGCCAAGTGCCAACATTGCTCTTTGATGCTGATTTTGTCAAGATTCTTCTTGCCCAAAGCTACAGTCAAATAAGACTTCAAAACAAGCTGACCACTACCAGGCAGGCCATAAAATGATAGACTGCCTTTGAAAAATAGCTTTAAGAAACAATTACGACTGCAGTTAACAGGATCTCTCTATATAGAATAACTGCACTCAGTTTCTGTTAAATGTAATACCCATATACAGACAGAATTAAACAAGCACTTTAACTTCAGCTCCTTTTGTCGCAGGAAATGACTTTGTCCATAGAACACTGAGTAAGACTGGGTTTTTTTATTTTCCTCAACACCACTATTGGAAAAGATGTTTAGTGTGCAAATTAGATACACATTCAGATTTTTTCTCTCAACAGATAAAACCAACAACAAACATATAAATTCCCTTCACTTTATTTTCAATATAACCATTTTATTTCAGCTAAAAACATGTTTATTAAAGGTTCAATGATTGAAGATAAACTAAACTTTAACTACTGTTGACAAATGACTGCTTGGGGACTCCTGCTCATCTAATAAAATGAATCTGCGCTCCCCACATTCCTCCTTACTATCACACCATAAACTATTTTTATAGCATCTTCTATGCAATGCATCACCAGGCACTTTACATTATAAGAGTAATCAGCAGATGAACCACCACTGGAGCTGATAGCGCTGACATTAAATTCAACATCTAGTAAATCAAAACAACATCTAATTCAAAAAGGTAAGTTTCTCCACATCGATTTGCAAACTCAGAGAAACACGTACTCCTTGCGCTTGAGAATGGGAGACAAGTCCATCGATGTGGAGTGGAGCAATTCAAAGCTTACATTCAATAAAGCTTGCACACAAACCTTAGAAGTTACTTTGGGAGATTTCAGAGGGCGTAACGCGCACAGAATGAAAATGTCAGATGCTAAGCCCATGTAATGCACATTCAGTTTTCTAAAAACACAGGTTTCAAATGTGCATTAAAGTCTTAGCCAAAAGCAATCCCAATTCTTTCAAAATTGTCTGACAATTGCTTGTATTTTCTCCATTTTGGGAAGTAATAAGCAGCTGTTTCTCTTGCTACAGCAGCAGTCATTTCATTGAACCACTGAGATGGCAGAGAGGTAAAAAGAGTTTGGGAGGTAAAGTAACTCGGCCAAAACCTGATCAGAAACAAAATAATTGAACATTTCAGAGATTCTGAAAATAGCAGGCTAATATAACAGTTAATTGCAGAAATTTTTGCTGGGAACCCAGTAACCCAAGCCTCACTTAGCAGGATTTGTGTGTATAACCACACAAAGTCAAACCAATTGTGGTTATCAATAAAGTATAGAGATAAAAGATCAAGTGTGCTTGTTAACTTGTAGTTGAAAGAGGTTGCAATACTCATCCCAGTCTTAGTATAAAAATACTCCTCTATAGGAATAGCACTCCTGCAACAAGTGATTATAAACGAGATTACATGAGACAAATTCTAAACTTATATAAATCAATCTTCAGTATATTTCAGGGAAGAAAAAGCTTTAAGAGGCTGAAAAAAAAATCAGCAATGACATGACAGTCAGGGCTTGCCAAAGTCCACAGCTTAGACGCAAACCAACCCTATTCCGTGAGCTGAGAAAAAAGGGACCTTTAACTGAAATGCCCTGAACTAAACAACATTTTAAAATAAACAGTAGCAAAAGACACACTTTGTGTTGAAAAACAACAGTGTAGCAAGTTCTTCCACGTGGGAAGAGGACAGATCATAAGCATCATCATAGGACTTTATATAGAGAAACACCATCAGGTGGGCTGTACATGTTAACAAAAGCACCCTGAAGAGTTTTCATACAAATTGCCACATGGATGTATTTAAAAACTTGCAAAATCAGATTAAAAGACTTCCTCTATAGGAATAATGAATAAAGGATCAGAGAGGGAAAAGGGGTTTGAGATCGTGTGGCTAACAAGGCCAAAGGACAGCCAAGCCTATTAGCAATGCTAAAGCCTGGAACAGTCAAACAAGATCTTCTGAGACCTATGTTCCATTCTATGTATTATAACTGGATTTGCACCTCAATAGTCCACAACTGCTCAGCCATCCACTGTGAAAGCGAAACCCCCTTCTAATTTTATTCTTCTAAATCCAACTAACTTATTAGCAGGTACCAATTAAGTCCCAGTGCAGCGAGTTAAGTTATTGCTGCAGTCACCGTAGTGCTTGGCTTTTCATAAAAGCTCAAATTATATGTACTGTTGCTTGCAACACAAAACAAAACCTGATCTACATATATATATACACACATATATATATTACTTGGATTTAAAAAGCACAATCTTTGCACTCAGAGAGAGGAGTTGGATACACATTGTGGCTCACAACCCCTAACCCCACCTGGAGTGCTTGCGTCCTGGCAGAGGATAGCGTTAACACTACCCCACTCAGGGTACTAGCGCATCATTGCAACACAGTGAGGGCAGGTATTATACCTCTGCAGCAACATGAACAGGCATGGAGAACAGCCCGCCTTGACTGTGGTTCCTTCTCCTCTTTGGGAAACAGGTGATACAATAACAAACAGGAGTCTGCAAGGAGCAAGGAAGGATGATACCCGACATTAACACTTGAGCATTTTACTAGAAGATAGAATCTGATTATATTCTGGGCTGCTGCTCCATAAGTACAGAAATGAGAAAGAAGAAAGTGTTAAAAAAAGTATACTTTTGAAATATGGCTTAAAACCCTGGCAAAATAATCCCCAATCCTCTTATATTTCTGAGATCTAATCCACACAAATCATGAAGACAAACACAGAGGGAGCAACTTTGGATAAGGCCAAATGACCTCACAAGATATGGCACTGATATTCACACTGTTGCTTATGACCCCTCAAGGTCAAAACTGAAGCTCTTCAAGGTGCTCATATGGCTCCTCGCTGATTTTAAACTACCAAGGCAGCAGACACAGCAACTGCAGTGTCATCCGCAGTAGAGGTGGTATACTGTATACTCGGACAAGTTCCCTCACAAAGAGCCAAAATAGGGCTGTGAATAATTATAGAGGAACAAGTAACTATTACAGGGAGCGTGGCCTGCAAGTTGAACACCAGTAACAAAGAACTAGATTGCAATGCTTTGTGATGAAGAGCAACTGAAAACCCCTGCTCAGTGGATTGTGGTTTGAAAAGCTCTGCCTGAATTGGCCAGAAATTTACATGATGATCAAAGGTAAAATAAGTTTAGCTGAAGAATAGCAGAAACGCGCTTCCATTTTTATAGGCAGGATGGGAGATGGCACGCTGCAGGCAGGAAGATGGAAAGTAGTCTGAGTGCTGCAAATTGAGGCCAAGGCATTTGTCATTAGATCCAAAATTCAGCTGCACTTAAGATTTTGTTACTGATATGCAGGTGTTCAGTCACTGTCACATTAAAGCTTAGGATGCAAAGCTATGTGCACCTCCAATGGTCTGACAGGATGGAATTGCAATCATGACCCTTGTTTACTCAGGATGTAAGGTGCAGAGGCAGTGGAAGTAATGAACTGAAGATCCCAGTTACAGAACTGGAGGGCAAAGGGTCCTAAGAGTACTCCTGCTTCATAGTTCTCACTGCCACAAAACTCAACCTAATTGGTGCCTAAACAGCATCAATGCAGAAAGGTGTACCTGCACGTACACATGAAGTCACGAGTTCAAACCAGCCACTCCTGTCTCACTCTGCATTCAGGACTTGCCTTGCTGCGTTGCTAGGACATTTCTATTAACAGGCAGATACATCACATTCAAGAATTCACTACACTTTTCGTCAAACAAATAGACAAGAGTTTTAATACCTAAGGGACAGCCCGAACCGTAAGTACCTCTTTCATAATGCAGAATAAGATTCTGTTGCTGACAGAGCTGGTTGCCTTTTACATATTCCACATCCTAAGGTCACTAATTAAGCACTGCACTTTCAAGAAAGCTGGTGTTCAGTTGTGTTAGGCTAACTAGGAACAGGTAGTCACTCAGCTCACTTGTGCTCAAGAAACTGAACTCCAGCAGAAGACACAACAGATAGAGGCAACCACATGGCAAGAACATAATGGAAGGCATCAATGGCACTATTGAGAGGCACAGAGGATGCCAAGAGATTAACGGGTTGTCGTAAATGTAGTGCCCTTGAATAGCTTTCAATTTGAAGGCCTTAGCCAAGTTTATGAGCGCAAACAGTAAATCACGACATATCTGAGTAGCATAAGGAACTAAACACACTTGCTTCCTGGCTTAATTATGATCTAGTCAGAGAAGTACATTTTTATATATCAAAAAAGTCTATAATCAGAAGAATCATTATCCGGAAGTACACTGTTAAATGGGAGATGGCAGCCAATAGCTATATACATAATTCAAATAGTGAGCTGGGAT
Organism: Psittacus erithacus; assembly: GCA_009867235.2. NCBI lineage: Eukaryota > Metazoa > Chordata > Aves > Psittaciformes > Psittacidae > Psittacus > Psittacus erithacus. Next base: position 91,573 of record WYDI02023304.1, on the reverse strand, counting down.
TACTCACTGGTTCGCATCCCCCTGGGCCTGAAACGTTAGCTCCAGCAGTCATCAAGACAGCAATGCAACAATACAAGTTGATGAACTCACAAAGGAAAATCATCTCACCACTCTGAATAGACATTTACTAATAATAAAACATAAAGAAATGAAAACTCAGGACAGTGTTAAGTCTAAATTTCGTAGGGAACATAGATGTGGGAGAGGAAGCATTTCCAATACTTCTATTTCTCATAGAAGAAAAATTTCCCCACAAAGATTGTTTCTAATTTCAGCTGCTACCTTGTTCCCAATATTTGGCATACTTTGAGCAGATGATAAGGAACAGACACTCAGCCCGAGGTCTGTGCTGGAGAATTCAGCAGTTGCAAAACCCCCCACGTTCTCTGCAATAACAGTTATTCCTGCTTGCGAACCTGCAAAATTTTTGATGGAGTGAAAAATGTCTTTCCAATGTAGACAGATGAGCTCTGGCCTATGATTATCAAACCCAACATTTCTCTACTCTCATCATGACAGCAGAGCAGAAAAAGTGAGATTAGATTCTGACTGCAGTTACAGAAGTAAAATCTGAACAACTTCACTGACGTACTCCTCATACAGCCAGTGTTCAGCCATTTGAGTCTCGAAATGAAACCTCACAACAGCCTCAATCATCCTTCTGAAAATCTCAGCCTCTTTAAATGTGCCAAAGCCAACCAAAGATGACCACCAGTGACTGAGGGTGGTTACATTCAGTTTTCTGCTGGAACCTGATGGAAATGTGATGCACCTCATGGAAAGTCTTCTACCTGTATATAACACTCATATAGACAGCAACATGCTGCGCAAGGCATTGGTGTTCTCAGAATTACTTAGAAATATGAGAAAATACTAGGAAGCTGTAAAAGAACACATGGAAAACAAAGTGTAATCTTAGTGAAGAAGAAACATTTAAAGCAATCAATGGTGAGCAGTTAAAAAAAAACACGCCAAGCTGGAGAGAAATAAAACCTAAAGCCTTCAGTGCAATGTGAGCTGCCTCTCAGCTGGATTAGCAGACTACAAAGAAGAGGAATCAACTTCCCAATTACCATGCAATTATGTCACCAGGTTCTTCCTCAGAAGAGATAATTATATTCTTGCAATTACTAAAGGGACATAAGAACAAAAAAAATCTGAACTGTGGCATTTCAAGAGACGTTTCCTAGCCCAGAAAACCAACAGGCAATTCTGCCTTCACCTGCGAGCAGGGGAATATTTACAGGCAAGTTAAAGAGAAATAACAATAACAAAAATTAAAAAGCATCAGCATCTCATATTAGCAAAGCCCTGATTCAACCGATATTTCATTCTATGAGCATGCAGTTTAATTACATGCTAGGCCGAAGGAAGTATAAAATAGGTCACTACATGAACTTAATGAAGAAAACAAGCCTGGTACAGTGAGGAGATGGAAAGCTGGAAGGTTGGCTAACCGCTGTATCATGAACAACTACATTCTTCCATGACCTTTCACTGCATTTGGCCACAATAAAAATAATCTCATTCCAGATTTTAAGCATGACATTATGGAGAGCTTGCTCTGTCCCTCACAAGAAGTTACATTCTACTAACTGCATCATGTATGCAACATTAGGCAAAATGCGGAAGGCAAAAAACACGCAGACTTAGGGTTGTTCACAACTCCTTAAGCTCCAGATGCTTCCAAGCAGAAACAATGCAAATAAATTTAAAAGAAACCCTTCTCCTGTAGGTTTTTAGTATCATATGTATAAAATCATCTTTCATTCTTTCCATGACTTGAGGCATACAACAATATGCTCCTGTGGAATTCGCTTGAAAATCTTTGCTCTGCACCCAAAACCTGCCAGAGGTTAGGGAAAATAATCTTCCAAAAACACGTAACACTTAAAAAATAAGCTCCCTCTGATTAACTCTTTATAAAGGAAAACTGACTTCAAAACTGATTTCTGAGATTTCCTCAAAAACAGTAGGAAAATGAGGGTCTTTCATTACTTCAGCCTTTGCTACTTCACAGGCTTTCCGCACTGTTTGTCTTTGCTGCCTTGGGGAGCAGTAACTAGGATTATACAGTACAAAAATCAGTAGCATTAGCCCTAAGATCGGATGAAACACCTAAAACTTTCTGACTCCTTTCAGGGTTATGAAAATGTACGTTGACTTTCCCTCTTCTCCCTTAATAATTGCCTGAGGCCAGCCAAGTTCCAAGCAGCTTAACTAAGGAGCCTTAGTACAAGTGTGATTACTCACTGGCTTCTCCTGGATGACCATTTTGAGTTCCTTTGCACATTATCAAATATGCCCTAAAAATGTACGTGTCTTTTTTTTATTCCGATCAGCTTACCTTTAAGGTAACATCACAACAGTGCAGGTGAGTATTTGCCAGACCACATCACATTCTTCAGGAAAACCTGACCTTTATATTTCCCCAAACTTCCCCAATATCTTCCAATAAGAATAAATAGATAAACGAATAAAGAAAAGCTGTCTTCACTTCCCCATCTAGCAGTGTGGATCTATGTAATAACAAATGCTGATTGTCTTTTGTAAAAACAAGCTATAGAGAAAAGCTAAAAGACTCAAAATGTTTGGCTGCACAGGTTGATAAAAGATTAATGTTATAAAGAAACAATAGGAGTTGATCAAAATCCTACTAATTTAGTCTAAATGCTTAGGATTTATAGCTGCGCATGCCTTGATTTATGTAAGTGGTTTTGGCAAGCATTCTTATTGCTATAACAAAAAAATAGTGCTATTGTCTCCTTCTACAACTTCATGTCATGCTGCATGGTGGAAGCCCACATCCCTATCACTTTTACTGCCATAAAAGACAGTTTTAGCAGAAGAGATGTATGGGACATTACTTCATACATATCTGTTACAAACCTAGGGACGGCTGGCGCAAAGAGGACAACAGATATTAGGAAGTCCCACCATGGGTTTACCATATGCACAGGCACCTGATAACATTGCTCATCCTTTTCGGATATGGTACATTATTGTCTTATATCAAGACAGTCCATAGCATACACCTACATTCACCTGCTTTATATATGCTTTACAACGTATGTAAAGCAATATTTACCATCTTACAGATCCACTATTTCACTTTAATTTGAGTGCTGGGTTCAATGATACTGTTTGCCCTAGAGAAAAAAATAGCAGCATTTTAGGAGGTTATCCAAAGAACTAAAAATGAAATATTAGGGGTTGACAGGCAATTAGCACAAACAGCTTTTCCAATAAAACTAAAAATGCCCTTTAAGGAAAGAAGAAAACATACTTTATTACATTAATTCTTACAGCTTCACAAGATAATACTGAAATCAAAGCAGCAAAAGTGTAAATTCCAACTGATACTGATAAAACGAGGAAAGGGCAGTTGTTTTTGGCAAATGTGAGGAAGCAAGGCAGGACTGCAAATCCTACAAGCTTATAGCAGAATGACACTGCACACATGCAAAACGGGGTTTGACAAGGCAGACTGGAGAACAATCAAGCAGCTTGTCTCAGCCTTACTAGGCTGGATGAATTCAAACAGAAAGCAGCATGATAGGATTCTACCCATGTATGTATTTTTCACTTGAAGCTTCTACCAAACCCTTTCTAACAAACTGTGAATTGTAGGTTATGGCTCTCTTCGTATAGCAAGGCTCCTAGCTAAAAGCAGACCTTGCCTTTTACTACATTCAATTCAAACTTCTATAATGAAACTATAATAGAATCAGGCCAAAAGCTCAGTCCATTTAATCATCTTTAAGTCACACTTGCTGGAACCAAATCCAGATAAATCACAGAATATCCCCTAGCTCAGTGGTTTGGCCACACTCTGCTCCTAAAATACAGGAAAAAGATGAATAAAATAACGTTTGGACCAGCAGCTCCTGCAGCATGCTCCCTGAAGACTCTGGTTTCATGCAGGCACCCTGATCTTTTGCAAACATGTGCCAGGCTCACTGCACAACACTCCTTCCTCTCCTGACCCTCATGGTGCCAAGCTTTCCCATCTGGCTCACACGGCTAAAATGGTGCTACAGCTTAAAGCCAATTTAAGATGCACAAAAATAAAACCATTTCAGTGGAATATCCCAAGTAAGCAGCGCAGTCACACAACTTTTATGAAAGACAGAGGTGAAGGAATGAGAGGAAAGCTTTAATGATCCTGTCTCCTCTACACATCTCTATGCTCATTGCAGTTTCACTCTCTGTGCATAGTTTATGCCTGAGGTTGTATCTGCCAGAGAGCACCTACATCTGAGTTTTGTCAGATATTTCCCTGTGAGGGAGAGTTTCCCCACGGAGAGCTTCCAATAAAAGAAAACCCCTGGAAGCACCTGTCAGGGCTCACCCTCACGTGGCTCCATCTTCCTGAACATGCAAGCTTTTATAGCTAATCTCTCCTTTGAAGTGTCCCAGGCGTCCAGACAGATCTGATCTTTCATTCCCAAATGCTCTCTAGTCTCCCCCTATCCAGAAGACGGTCTTACTACTTTTTCCTACTAAAATAATCATTGCTTTCCTCCCTTAGAGATGCAAATGTCTCCATAAGCACAATGCCACTACAGAGTGGTTACTGAGCAACTCTCCTTCCTTTCACAAAGGAAGGAAACCTCTCCCTGCTTCCCTTCCTGCTGCAGTGCTCCTGCATCACTACAGGATGCATATGTGTATATATATAAACACCTAACAGGTACATAGACATATGTAACTCCTGATTTGACTCTGGACAAATATGTTGCCAATTAATTTCTCTGGGATCATAAAGGGCTTGTAGTGATTTTAAAAACCCACTGCATTGTCTTTGTTCTATTATTAAGAATTCTGCTTGTGTTATGCCCACATGGTCAGGAACATGTCCTTTCACATCCTACCTTGGATCTCCTCTCTTAAATTTTGGGAAGAGCACTAAAATACATCCCAGCTGACTCAGGAGTCATCTGCTTATTCCTCCTGAACAAAACACACTTTTGCAGTAAACACCCTGAAATTCACCACGTCTTTCAGACACTTCTCCAAGTGTTTTCAGGGGCTGAATACAAGAAGATTCACAGTGCAGATACTCGTGGGTATGGGTGTTTAACATTGCCCAGTATGGGCAATGCTGAGCTGATGGGGAGGAAGGTGTATAAAGCATGATTCTTGCTTCTTTCTATTTTCATCGTATCAGATCAGTCCCTTCCCTACAGCCTGGGAAATACAACTCAGTGCTCATTCAGTATCCAGGAAAACATTTCTGTAGTTGAACAGGCAAAAGATAATTGGAACCGTTCAGAAGTCAGATCAGGAAAAGTGACAATAGGTATTAAATGCACAAATCCCTTTCTATTGTCCTCATGTGTAAGCACAAGCTTTGCTATGCTGTTAACAAATTCCTGCATGTCATATGGGCTCTCCTCAAGGTGAATGAGTGAATGCAGCAAATCATTTCAATAGCCTGGAAGTTTTAATGCAGCCACAGAGCGCTTATGTTTGTCCTGTCACTTGGCAAGACCATAACATACGTCTGGCAGACCACGCTACACAGTGAAGTAAGCTAATCCACCCCTTGCCTGCAAGAACGTACCTACACAAACCTCTGGCAACTTGTCCTTGACACTGAGTCCTCTGTATGCTACGCCCAGGAAATGTAAATTTTCCCATTTGCTCCATTTACTAACTTAAAAACACATAAAGTTGGCTAAAACCATGGAAAGAGCTATATAAGTTGAATCATCCAAGTATACGGTCATATACTGTATTTTTTCACATTGTTCATTCTTTAATCAGTACACAGAATACAAACATTCACAAAACAAGCACCAGCTTAACACTCTGTCCCTGTGAACAAGAGAGGAAACTAAAGAGGTGAGTACTCTTTCCCCACATCCCCATCTTGCTGACTGCATGCTATTAAAAATATTCTTAACTCTTCCCTGGCGTCCAAGCATGGTGTTTCTCCACACTTTATAGACACGCATGGATTTACAGCAGCAGGTGAACAAGAAATATTGCAATACAACTTACAGACAGGGAACTGGGGACAACGAGGATGAGTTAAAGAAAGGTTCAGTATTTCTGAGAGCTCTATTTGAGGTAACTGAGCTTTCTCACTCATGTTGACTCCAGTTACTTAGCTATTGAAAAACAGATCTTAATATTTCTCCTTGGACACGTGGAAGTTCTGCTCCAGTCATGCGGGATGACTCACTCACAGGCCCAGAGAAGCACCAGCTCTCAAGGCAGCTTTCTTGGCCACCATATGATCCTTTCTCTCTTTTACAAGCATCTATCATTTTTTTTCATCTTCTCAATTCTGCTACATATGGTGTGACACAACATCCTTATGAAGCTCCTTGAAACAACAGCATCTTTTTTCTACTTAGCTGTCATTTGTCCAAAGCACATGCCATCTGTGCATCCTGGAGAGAAAAAAACTGTAGCTACTGAATGCTTGGCAAACTTTTAAGCAAAGGAAAGCAGGTCACAAAATAGGACATCATGGGCTACGTCAAATACAGATCATGAAATCAGCCCTCCCTTAATTATACATGCTAGGACATTATATGTTAATTTCGCTGTTGCATATTGATGCGATGCACAATCTAAATCACTGATCTAGACAACAAGCTACCACCATCACTCCTAGTTCTGGTCTGCTGGAAATTTGGAGAGGCATAAGAATAAACTCCAATGCCTGTCACAACACAGCAAATACCCAGAACGGCCACCGTAGATCTAGAAGACCTGACCTTAATGGGTACAGAGGGAGTCTATACAGGAGCACAAATAATTTCCCTCATTGAGAATAGAGAAGGGAGGGGAAAGAGAAACCCCCTAACACTGAAAGTTAGAGACATGCTTTCAGGATGCAAGTGGACCCCAGTGAACACATATTATTAACTCAACGTTTTCATTTTCTATGCATTTTGAAAAATTAAAATAGCTGAAATGAATTACAAAAGCCTGGAAAGGAAATACTATTCATCCACTTTTATGACATGGAGCTTAATGCTCTGCCAGCATGCCTCACCACAGACACCTCAAGGGGTGACCATTCCCCCTGACCATTCAATCCTTCACATCTCCTGCAGGACTGCCAACAAGCACACCAATTATTGCCAATGACAAGAACACTTTCTGTGCTGTGAAATGGATACCTGGCACCGGACTATGCAGCTCATCTCACAGAGGGGAGCAGTTGTCAAATGATAATGATTTGTGGCTACTATGGAAAAAGCCTCTATGGGAAACTCTAGTTATAAAAAAAGAAGTCATAAGACAATGACACAGAAAGAATAACAGCAGATGTGATATCATCTTATCATGATGTTATGTCTCTTCCCTTTTCCTCTGTTAAATATGTAGCACCACCAAAAAGCCGATCGCTCTAATCATTTTGCTTTGCTGCTCCCTGGGAATGCAAGAACACAACTGTCTGTGCTGGTCCTGGCAAGGGCAGCCTGCAGACCCTCCACATCCCTGCCAGCCCCTCTGCTTGTTTTCCTGATGCCAGTCCTGACAGTGAAGCAGGAAAGGACAGGACAATGTAGCTCAGAAAAGGAACTGTAAGACCAGTGAGGGTTTTAGGAATAACTATGGCCCTCTGTGGGTTTTTTATTTGATTCTATTAAGTATTTTATCTGGGATGGGTCCATAAGGGCCAAGGAACAGTGCGGGACACGCGTGTAAGGTGAAAAGCACTGCATTTTTTACCCGCAGCCTGAAGAAACTCAGTCCTTTTCCAACTTTTTACAAAAATTATTATTTTAAATGGAATGGTTTAAACACAGTGACTTTCAAATTCTGACTTTATCACAAACCCCTGCATGCGAGCAAAGTTTAGCCTCGTTAATGCTGCTTAAGTGTACGTATGTCCTTGACATTTTGCCATGTCTGAGCAATAACATCTATTTTTTGTTAAGGTCTGGATGCCATTTTTCAGGTCCTTGAGCCAGTTCTGTTCAGATGCACACAAAAGCCTTTTTCAGCATTATCATGCGAGATGATTCACTTACAACACTGGCTTCTGGTAAAATTATTCAATTGTGCCAAAACAAAACAAGCAAATAAAATCCCTCTAGAACACCACCCAAGCTCTTAGTCTACATAATAGAAATGTTTTAACGAGAACATCTCCATTTTCCTTCTGAAAGAGTTGATTATAGGAGCCCACATACAGTCATCACTACAGTGTTTAGAAGATTTACAAGTTGTCCTCAGAAGCATCTTTTATCATTGTTTCAAGTTTTCACCTATAGACAACCTCCCTTGGGAGTTCTGAAAGGGAATTTGCATTTGTTAAGCCTTCTGCTCAGAAACCTTTATTAAGGAGGTTACAGGTTAACCAACAGGTTAAGTGGAGCTGCTGACAACAGGGAAACACTGAATCATTTCTAAAAAGAACTGCAAAAATACTACGTGTAAATAAAGATTGTATTACAGCTGACAAAGTAATCTACTCCTTGTTCCCATAGCTCTGCTAACCAAAGACTGTGGTACCATCTACCAGCCTTTCACCACCTACAGCAATGATACAACATCCTCAACAGCATCTGGTGGTTTAGATCTTTATTCTGTGGAATACTACAGCATGATACACTTGGTGATTACATGGTTTAAGTTGAGGTGTCCCTGTTCATGGCAGGGAGGTTGGCACTAGATGATCTTAAGGTCCTTTCCAACCCAAACCACTCTATGATTCTATGATAGGTGCAATCAGCCCCTGCAGGAGTAGAAGGTGGTCTAAAACAAAAAATACAGATCAATATGCAGAGGGTGAAACTGTACTGGGGAAAAGGCAGCAGACTTCTTCGTATCTTCTAGTTCAGGACAAGCTACATCCTTTTCATCATTTCTAATTTCTTTACACATTCTGCAGCCTGTAACAAAAGATGACCCGCAGGCACTTTCTGTCAAATGCCTGTCAAAGTTGTGTTGTAACAACCAAGAAGGACAGCAACTAAAATGTGCTAACATTTCTTAAAGCTTTATTTGAAACTGTTGCTGGTTTGGGGCTGCATTGTAATATACTTACTGAATATCTTTATTGCCACAGTTTAAAGTGATAGCAACTGGCAGAGCAACTGACACAGCAAATACTCTCTCAGTGCCACTCGCCGTTGATACTAGACTGGGAATGTGTAAACCATCTGCAATAGGTGTATGTGCAAGGAGGTTTAGGGGGATCTAATCCAAGGACGAGTTTAGGATGATTTAAATGAGCTTATTCAAATCTCCTTTTTAATAACAAGAAATAATGGAGAAACAAAAGGAAAGAGGTAAAAATGCTGTCCTTTGTTTTAGCAATGATCAGACCAGAGCACACGAGTAGAAGAGTACATAAATTTCTGCCATTGCCAGATAGCAAGCTCAGCCCAGGATATACATGGCAGCGCCCTCCTCTTAAGTAAGCTCTCCCTGTTGTTTCCTGGTTCCAGTCTGCTCATCCTTCTTAAACACAAGTGATCACAACAGTGCGCCGGTTTCAAGACCAGGTTTCTCTAGTGTCTTGCACATCATGACTCTGTCCCTATTTTTACTAGAATATTTCATACCATATCTACTAAGATTGCATTTGCCTTGGCTTCATCACATGGCTCATTCCCAGTCATTATGTGATTTAATAATCCCAAGTCTTTTTCCTCTGACATTTCCAGCTGATGAAACTCCATGATATAGCAGAAGTTTTTATTATCCACAATGTGTATTACCTTATAACTGCCCTGAAATTTTAATCATGTTTCTGTCACTCAGTCTTCAGTTATATTTGCTATTGTATGGACAGTAAAAGCCCCATGATTTTCGATCGATTCCATTGGTATCATTCAATTCTCACTGTGAAGCCAACTGTGGAAACAGCAAAGAAAATCAAAACCATGGCCAAAGTTTGACCTTTCTCTAACCCATTATTGTAGGTATCTCATCACCTCCACAACCTTGGCCAGTCATCATACAATTTTCTACAGATCTTCAACTTCTTCAGCTAATGAAACTTTCCTACATACTATTGCACAATGTGCTTTACCAAAATGCAGGTAAGATCTAATGTTTCCCCTTCAAATCAGGAGTCAAGCCCATTATCAAAGAAAGGTATTAGGTAATATCTAAAACAATGTCTTTGCCAAAGTTGTTCATATTGTTCAGAAAAGATGTACAAGTTTGTAGTGGGTCAGATCACTCTTTTGATGGTCATCCCTGATTTGAAAGATTTATCAGTAACCCTGGCTATTAGAGAAAGCATTTCATATTATCAGGTCTTTCTGATTTTTGGAAAGGAGATCATGTTGGCTCCCATGACTTCAGGGCATTTATGTAAGGACTTTAGAGCTTGGCTTCCAGCTTCATTGTGATACTTTTTGTTTCCATATAATAATTCCTGTGAGGCACCCTCTGTCCTACCTTCTGACTGAATGTCTTTATTTGAACCACACCTGTACTCCTTCAATGCAGTCAATATTAGTGAGTGCAATGATGCTATGCATGTGCACACTGAGAACGTGTTACTGTTAAAGTGATGCAGCAATCAGTGAGGTTTCTCACAGAAGAGGAATTACTTGGTATGACTAGAGATAGCATAAGGCTTTTAAGACTTAGTCTGAGAAACGGACCAACTGAGAAGCATCTGTAGGATTAACCTGGAAGGAAAAAAAAAATCAGTCTCTGGAATGAAAAAATAAAGCAAGCAGAAGTGTAATTGCCTCCAGACCTCTGAGACAAGCACCAGCAGAAATGGGGAGCCTTCTGCCGGCTTATTTGAAGGAAGGGTAAGACCAAGAGACACTGAACTAAATCAAAGCCTGCACCTCTCAGAGATAGGCAACGGCACTGGGCAACTGTCAGACTGCATTGCTCAGGGGAAAACCAGCAGCATCTCTTAACGCTGCCTTGCTTTGCCTGCTTGCGGTCACCTGTTTTACTCCCGGGAGAGAGGAGAACAGAGTGTGACAGCAGCCAAGGACAGGCAGAGAGTGCCTTGCTGGGTCAGAAATATGAAATTAATCTATACTAAGCTGAGAATGTGAAACTAATCTATACCAGGAGGAGAGCTGCCGACTTGGGCAGCTAAAATTGACAGTTTAAGATAGCTTCTGAATGAGTGAACTAAGCCGGGATGAGAACCGCTTTTATAGTGAAAGGTGTGATCAGCCATTGCTGGGAAAGGAAGGCTGAAAAAAGGAACAGGAAACACCAACCCATTGTGGCAAGAAAAAGCTGTTCGAGATGTAGGAGGGCTCTGAGCTACTGCTATCTGAGTAGGAGTGCAAAGCCTGGCGATGGCAGAGAGGACAGAATGAGAAGGAAAAAAAAATGAGGCAGCAAAGGCAGGAAGTTGCTTCTCCTAAATAAGGCAATATTGCCACATGTAGCCACAGTGCTAGGAGATGTATTCTATGTGGAACAGAACAGGGTAGGCAAACGAAACACACTCCTAAAGAGGGTTTATTATTGTGGCCTCGATCAATACATAGCCCTTCCCAGGCACAATCACGTTCATACCATAGGAAATCCAAAGTACTCTTTCCACTTTGTTGTCATAGTTTCACATGCCAAAGACGTACAAAAGGATGACTGCATCCGTACTTCAATCTCCTGTCCCAGCACACAGCAAACAGTGATGCCATGGTCCAGCACAGATCTCTTTCCAAAGCACTGCTGCCCAAAAAACTGCCTGTAAACTGACACAAGCTGCACTCTTTTTTTCTGCCACTTCAGATCTGTCCTCAAGATATACTTTGAAGCTGGAAAAAGCCCCAAGCAGCTAACCAGTTATAGCTAAGTAGTAGCTGGGGATAACCGACTGAAGAATAAGCTTTCTGCAAACAATCATGCAACAAACAGCCAGTGTAACAGCGCAATTTCAGTTTGCACTATCTGTTTTCCCTTTCTGATTCTTTCATTTGTCACACTTGCACTTCAAATTAAGACTGTTGCCTCTTTAGAACAGGGGCTTCCAGCTACATGGCACAATCATCTAAATGGTGATCATACTAAAATAACACATAATAATATGTTCTCAGGGCATTAAATAGGTACTTGTTTAACACAGAGATGTCAGGATGAAATTCAGCAATGTATCTTACCACAACGATGGTTTGTCTTGGTATTTCTTTTAATCCCCTCAACATCCCCCTAGGATTATATTGTTACAAAAGAAAAAGCATCTCAAAGCCACTGTATGTGCCAGTTTAACGATAACTACTGCTAAATAATTCACTGCAAACAACAAAGGCTAAAGAGTTTTGTGAAGATGCCATCGAAGCGTTCTGCGCACTTTCACCATCTTAATTCCAGTGCCAAATGATTTTGTTTGATTTCTACCCAAAGGCTAAAGGCAAAACCCTGTCACTGATGAAGAGGCGCAAAAAGTGCTGATTTCAGAAAACAAAGCAATCGTGGTGATGACAGCATTTAGCTTTGGTCTACTGGTGGCAGATATGTCGCTTTTATTCAACTTCATCTAGAATACACTAATAAAACATGATAAAAGCCTGCTCTACTTATGGAGGCATGCAGCTGATCATAATCCACAGTGGAAAGTTCATTTTAAGAAGTCAGCGTTTTAATTCTGCAGGCAACTTTTAATTTTCCATTTTAAAATGTACATCTTCAGAAAAACACATCTGATTAGTAAAACGATATACTTGGTGCTGTTATTTGGGTTGAGGTTCTAGAACACGCTGCTATTTACAGCCAAGCACTCTGAAATTAAAACTTCCTGAACGTTATCAAGCGTACTAAGGTTTATTTTAGAAAGCATTAGTGCTTGAAAAAGCAGCAAACACTGAAATAACACCACTGAAGGGAAAGTTTGTGTTTGAATGCAGTTTAGCGCATCCTGCCTGACACGATGCATAAGCACCGTAACATTCCAAACTTCTTCAAAGGAAATGCCCAGATGTCATCTATACCATTTTCTGCAGTGAACAGGGCTGATAATCTTACAAGAATAGCTCTTCCTACGTCATTTGTCCTTTCTGCTTTGAGCTGTAGCTGGATCCCAAAATGAAGACATTCAAGATACATAGAATACTGGCATACTTTGAAAGTGAGACCGACTGCATGTTTTTCCATTCCCCTGATGCTCCTTTTTACCTCAAGGATTAAATTGAAAGATTATACTTACTCTACGCGAATCACATCTCTAACATTTGCCTATCTGAAGGAAAAGAAAACATCAGGTAATAACATCTAGTAGTTTGGGGACCACTCTCTGGCAGAATTCTCTAGCTGGCAGAATACTGGCAATCAAAAGTGGATCATACACACCACATCTTATGTAAAGGAGCCCACATGCCTCTTCGCACTGTGCTCAGCTCTGCTACACGAAGCAGCTTGTCACTGTCTTTTTGAGCAAAGCCATGCCTGCAGAAGCAAGCTGAGCCTGGGGTGCTTGAGTTGATTTAGATGGACTAAACATTATTTCTTTGGTCACAACATCAGAGGAAACTTTCTTCTACTAGATTTGGGCAAAAGCTTTCAACAAATAAATAGCTTGCCAAAGCCTTTAGATCATCACAAATATCAACTCTGACCTGTAAACTGTAATGGAAAAAACCTGCACACTTCTTAAATGCGAACAAGTTAGTTGTGATCATTATAAATATAGCACTTCATTTTTTCATTCACTTCTGTGCTCTTTCTTCTTGCCCTAGATCTAATCCAATTTCCCAGAAAAGTTGTTCTTTTTCTGTCTCATTCATGTCCACACTCCAGCATTCAGAAGCCAGGAACATACACTATATAGCATATGCTGATACTTGCAAATATCAGCATTGAAAGCAGTGTAGTACAGTGCATGTCTCTGAAAAGAGGCTACAATGAATCACTCCAGCATCCTGATTAGCATTTTTACTACTTTGAAATTTCAACTTTCAGTTTTTTACTGCATCTTAATGCACTGTTCTTTCCTTCTTTGGCTGCTTGCAACTCACTGTAACTAAAGAATTCTTTTTCTGGTTTATCTCTGACTGTAAAGCAGTTTACGGTGTTCTGCATGGCAAACAGCATATATAAAAATAAATTGTATGCTAAATATGCTTGGAAGGTAATATGATAGCAAATCAAGGAACAGGAAGATTTAAACCTCCCTCGCTGCCCAAAAGAGAAACAGCTGAGTGGAGATGAGGGATATCGGTTTTGGTTCAGTATTCTACTTCTCATGTAGAATAAATATTTATATTACATATATGGATATTATGTTTTATAACAATAAATATTGTTTCATACCACTCCGGAATACCAAATAATATGAAAGGCTGGACAGGCAGCTGCATTTTGATTCTCCATACAAAGTTACTGCATTTGATTTTAGCTTTTACTGACATCCAGCCACTAAAGGAATGAAGCAAGCCTGAAATTACATTGTGCAATGTGCTCCATCACATGCTCAGAGGGGTTAGCAAAGCACACAGGCACATGCTAGAAGTTATGCACTTGCTTTAGGACTTCGCTGGGGGCAGGGGATAACTGTGGAGCAAGGCCACTGAAAACACTGACTTCCCAATAGTTATTCCTGGTGCATGCGCAGCTTCATGAGTGCTCACTGGAGCGAAGTGCTTTCCCCATGCTGCCCCATCCTCTCCCAAAACCAAACTGAAGGAAAACACTCCATTCCTCACAAACAACTTTCTAGAGTGCACAATATATATTCCAACAGCTTACAGAAGTGTTTGTGGGTCTGCATACGTACTATTTATCAAATTAATTACATTAAGAAAAAAGAGCATTAACTTTAAACCAGGTCTTCAGAAGTTAAAAATAGCTATTACACTGTGCTACACATTTTACTACTCAAGATCACTGAGGAGGAAACATATAACCATAAATAACATACCACATTTAATAGGGAAACTATAAGAGGGCAGTATATCAAAATCTGCTATTTACTTGACACAACTCACACAGTAAGCTCATTTTTGTTGTAAGTAAATCATCTCAATATAAACAAGGACTTCAGAAAAACAAGCAAGAATTCATAGTCTAACTCAGGAGAACCATAAATCTGAATGCTTCTATATGAAAAAAAGTGACACAAACCCACTACTTGCATCAAATATTCCGCATCCAAGAAATTTATCTTGTTAGCATGCTTCATATCATTACAGCACCATTCACTGAGATGCCAGAACTGAAGACTCTCCAAACAGTCTGAAATGGACAGATAGGTAAAGCTTTATGATGTTCCCAGAACGGCTGTTTGCATGACATGCTCAAAAGAAAACACAGCCCCTGTTTAATTCTCCTCCTCTGAGTCACTATGCTTCACTGAACAAGATGCAGTTCAGCAGTAGGTCTCAAAGAGCAACAAAAGCCAGCGCTCCATTGACAGCTCCTGAGAAATAAAGATCAGGAGAGGGAATGCCAAGAAAACTACATTTAGTTAGAAACAGATACTTGTTCTCCATATGAACACTCTACACACCTTTAAATATCACACTTGCACACTCAAATTAATTTACAGAATTGCTTCAGGTGAAGAATTCCTGTTGAACCAGATAAGCAGAGGCCATAAACCTGAAATGTGATCAGTTCTCAGCAGCACCGCACGGGACTTTCCATGCTCACACTGATTTATTTTTAGCTGACTATGAGCAAACCTCCCTGGTTATGATACCATCTTTGTACCACCATCCAGTGGGTTACTTCACTGCAATGGCTTTTAGATTAAACTGTCTTGATAAAACACGGAATTGTTAATAGGATCACACAATGAATTTGTGTTCTGAATAGCTGAAATGACACAAGCAAAAAACCTGAACTGTAAATCTGAACTACATATTTTTACTTATCTTTCTACAGTTGGAAATGGTACACACAGCAACCCAACCCAATTTCTTTATGGCCAAAGTAGGAAATAAGCAGGAGTGGAAAATACTGTCTGCAAATATTCATCCCACGATACACTCCTGAACATCTATTTTGTGCTCATTACCCACAAAATTCCAAGGCACATGAGTTTACTCACAGTGCTACTCACCAACAGCACATTTTGATCTTACAAAAGCATTCAGAAAAGAATTATCTACAGTACGTTGCCCTACTGACTTTCTGATTCATGCTGAGATGGCTGTTCATTCAACCCTGCAACATCAACATCACCATGTGGCTTATAGGTCTAATTAGCACTCCACAAATTATGAATGGCAAATATTCCCAGTGAACCGCTCCTAAACACTCTGAAGGCTGAGAAATAAATACAGGAGAAGTTTTTTATGACTTCACATTTAAGAAATTCATCATTTAATTATCGGGGGGAAAAGGTTTCTCTGCTATTATCAACCAAGCAACAGACCTGGGTGCCATAATAAGTACAAAAATAAATAAGCAGCAACAAGGGGAAGAGATTTCTGTTTAGTTTTGTGACTGTATCTCACTTTGCCTTCACAGCTAGCAATGGGTTAGCATCCTGTTGGACATCAAAGGCAGGAATGTCAGAGGAATAAGACTTAGAGTTGAAGGTTTTACACTGTCTAAGGAATTAGTAAAGTATGTAAGAGCATCTACTTCTTGCACAGAAGAGCTCCATATATAAACATTCCTCTGCCTAGCTGGCTGATAGGATTAGCATTTGGTTTTTACTTCAATTGTACCAGCACTTGGCTTTCTCCTCTTGCCATCAGTGCTTCTTAAGCAAACTTCAAAGATGAAACTTGAAGGGTAAGGAATAAGCCCGGTTCTTGGAAGCAAAGTGTGAGCAGCTTCAGTTGAGGCATTTCAGCATTTCATAACTACATTAAACAACAAAAAATAACATATTGAATAAACCACATTAAACAACTATTTACTCAAGTAAGTGCCGAATCTCATGTACAGATCCTGTTGAGGTTGGAGAATCTATAAATATGAAGGGCTGCTCATGAAAATAAACAAACATTCATAGTTAGATGCTCTTGCCACTACTTGGTATTCGCTGAGTAAAATTCCCCACAATTAGAGCAAGGGATAGCAGGAGACCCTCGCTGCGTGTGAAGTGTTTATTTCCCAGTGCTTTCCTAAGCTCACATCTAGCTTGCCTACATCAAAACTCTGTGATTGCTCTGGCACATACACAAATAAATACTTATTATTCTGTTTACATCAAAGAAGCTTCATTAGTGGCACCGATCAGCAACGAATACATTTCATGCTGCCAACACAATCCAAACACGTATCAATCTCTGATTTTTGCAGGCAGGACTGAGCCATGACAAAAGAGTCAAGGACAATCTTAAATCTAACGTGGCACATAGAGTACTCTTCCTAAAAGTTAATTATCTTGTGATGCTAGTCCAACAAATATAAATCTGAGAAAGTACCGAAAATAATGACTGCTAGGATCTGGCAGGAAAGAACACTTTGTATTGCCTAATATTTCATCCCTTTTATCCCCCCTCCTCTTCAAAGCACCTGGCACTGGTCGCCCTAAGAAACAGAACAGGGCCACCCTGACATTTGGGTTTAGTCACTGTGACCATTTCTACATGTCTTCACAAGTCTGGGGTCTTCTTTGTCTCTGGGTTTGTTAGCCTTTTACACTGGGTCTTCAGTTTCTTCTAGAACCACTGGAGGAGGAAAGACCTTTCCTTCTCAATGAAAGCTAAGATCCTTATATGCTGCCTGGACCCAAGGCTTCAAGGGGATCAAGCAATGCAGAATTCTTAATAAAATCATGTTAGCAAAAAGCAAAATTATCAGAAGCAGCAACTGCGAAGTATTTTTTCTGAGGCATCAAGGTCATTTGGCATGTATCTTGTGTGTGCATACAGGGTAAAATTCATTCCTGCGCAGAAGGATGGCATAAAACCTGTGAACCACTTCAGCTTTGTTTAAGGCTTTAAATCAGGACTTAAGTGATGCATGGGCCTTCAACTGGATGCTGGCAAGGAGCTGAATTTTATCCACGATGGATATTGATCTCATCACAACTGGTGCTGCTCTTACATTAGGTGTAAATTCATGCATAATTCATCTTAAAGGAACAAAATGATTCTACAGCTACCAGACATTCACTCTCTTGCTGAATAAGCCACATCAAAATTTCATAAAAAAATGAAACCAATTTTTCAAACCCATCCTCATACAGAGAAAACAAAGCCCTCTGAACTACATTACTTCATCTTGTGATTGCTTAAAAATACCTGCCCATCAGCACGGGCCAAGGCAATAACCCCAGAATTAGAATTTAGTAAAATAGTAAGATATTTCCCATCGATATGCCTATACCAACTAAGCAAGCATTTCATAACAGAAAGCCTTTGGTGCCACAACTAACATTGATGTGTGCATTACTAAAGTTAGATAGGGATATCTAATGGAGTCGTTTGAGACCCTTTGCACATATTAAACAGCAGTCAATCATGTCGGGATTTATTGGGGGCAGTGCAGAAGAAAGAGTGCTGTTTTCATCACAAAGTAACACCACGTAAAAGCAGTGCAGAAGTTCTGACAGTGTTCCTGCAGTTCCGAATGGATCTATTTACCTTACACAAGAACATGTGACCTGAGCTCCTGTGCTGTGCACTGCGATAGATAAAAAGAGAGGATTCCCCCTCAAAACCTCACACACGGAGACTAGCATTTACTGCAAATGCAAAGATTGCCTTTGGAAACCAGCAACCAAGCACAGCAGTTGGGAAGGCTAATGGAAGACAGTGACATGATAACTGTGTGATATATACAGAGGCAAGTTCAAAGCTGCAAGTATAGCGCCTGAGGGGAGTGGCGAAGAGCCAGATGCTTTGGCACAATGTCCCAGAATCACTGTATTGACAGCCATCACAAAAGGACAGCGTGTCAGGAGATGGTGAGTGAAAGCATGGAAGAGAGCTCAGACATTATGATGATGCAGAGAGAAGTGGCTGGTATTACTTGGAGACGTTGGTGTAAATAGATGCACCCTAATAAGACTCCTGATGACAAATCTCGTGTTATTTCCTTTCTAGGGTCAGGATGATATTTCCATTGACGCTTCAATTTTCTTGTTTGCAATAGGTAGGAGGGAGGCTAAAAATGTTGCCAATTCCCTCCAGCAACAAGGGGTGGGCAGGAAAAGGCACCATGGCACTAGTTCCTTAGGGCGCAGCTCTGCCAGCTGACTCTGCAGGGGATGGGGATGGGGCTGGCAGGGTGCTGACCTGAAATGTTAGGGGAATATATTTTGCATTTATTCCAAAAAGAATGGGGACATTTTAGGAGTTTTTTCTTCTGGCTTAAGCTAAGAATTTCTGGGTTCTTCCATCCAAGAATCTGACTCATTTTGCAGTCTGGGAAGAGACACAAGTAGGAACATTTGTAGCTCCTCTGTCTCTGCAACACAATGTGCAGTTGAATCTTCTTAGTGGCAAGAAACATTTGGCTGGAAGCCTGCCTGGGAGGAAGGAAGTGAACATTATCTAGTCAGAGCTTTCTGTACCATGCCTTAAAAGCAGCATCTAGATAGAAAAAGAAACAAACAAAAAAACCAAACCCAACACATCCAGGGTTGGTTCAAGACCCCAAGCCTTCCAACTGGCTTAAAAGCCAATTTAATGCTGTGGATTTTCATTTATTTATTTATTATGCCATAGCTTAAACTCAGTTCAAAACCTCTAACGGCTTAAGGGTAGCAAAGGAAAAGGAACTCAATACCAAAATGCAAGATCTACTCCGAAAATATCCAGATAAAAGAAAAACAGAATGAGAGAAACAACCTTAGGTGAAGACAGGAATGCAGCCATCCTAACACAAAGCAAAATTCAGTGTCAAAAAGTCATTTACTGAAGAGGACGAAGAGAATAAAATAGAACACCATCTGATAAACAGTACTCAGAAACAGAAGGGAGAGAAAAACTTAGAGGATAAAATAGAACACAAAAAACTATTTAATAGTATTTTACAGATGATCATTTCTATAATTGCTATGGATGTTATTGGATTCTATATTCGAAGACAGAGGCCATAACAAATACTAATAAATTCATGAGAAATGGGAAGTCTATATCAAGTATTTAGGTGCTGCAATAACAGAGCTTTGGCATGGACCATCAGAAAGAAAAAGAAAGAGTCTTTGACAGATTGTTAACAGCAAAACACTGGAGATGGTCATGCTTTGACACAGAAATTGCTAGGGCAGATATTACACTTATAGAGCTCTAAGAAATGCTGTAATTTATTTAGCTGCCATGGCAGCTTCCATAGTTTCAATTGTGGACATTTCTTCAACAAAGCATACATTAAAAAATGGATTTAACTTCAAATTTCACTTTGTACATTAACATTTCTGAACTGGTGTTAAACGCTACAGACTCAGTTACTCAGCGTGAATGTTCACAACAGTGACATCACAAATCAATCAAATCCTTCTTTCTATGCCAAATGCATAGAAGCTTTCATCAGTTTGAAAGCACAGATAATACACAAAGACATAATCCAAATATTTGACAAACACACATCTCAAAGTTACAAGCACATTTACAAAGACTTGCAAACTATTTTTTCTTTCCTTTAGTGCAGTCAATAGGGCTTACATTCCCAAATCATGAATTTTCATCATTTCCTCTGTTGCTAACTCCCTAAAGAAGGCCAATCCACATTTATTATCAAATATGAGGAAAAATGTAACAACTTTATGTATACACACAGAATTATAGAACGGTTGGGGTTGGAAAGGACCTTTAAAATCATCTCCTGCCATGGGAAAGGATGCCTCACACCTACGCATGCGTTTTCCCCCCTGTGAAACACATTCAGCAGATGGCTTCATCTAAGCTTAAAGAACCATTCCAGAGTGATGGATTGAAACAAAAAAATAGAGAAGGAAGAGTTAAACAGATGTACAAGGCTGCTTCTGCCTGCCTGAAGGGCTTGATCCTGCTGAGAAAAAGTGACAAGTGCTCTATGGAGTCATAAAAGCAAGAGATTTATTCCCCAAGCTGTTGTGTGTGTGCCCAGCAATCCTGAGGGGTCAATTCTCAGAGCAACCAAACTTTAGGAAAAGATACCTTCTTATTTTCTTTCTTCTTACAACTCAGGAAGAAGAGGAGCTTGGATGACAGTCCAGGAAAGAGGTCTGCTCTCAACAGAGAGCTAAACAGTTTATCAGGATTACATTAGATGATCAACAGGGGTCTCATATAGCTGATTTGTAGCTTAATATTTACCTTGTACCACTGATTTACAGGCTCATAGGTATTAACTGGACTGCGAGCAGACCATGCAATTCTTTCAACTTTCAATGTGCTTCCTGTACCTTTGCCAAAAGTTGTAATTTTCCAGCATCCTGGATAGTTGCATAGCCAAATGACAAATGCTCTCTCGATGAAGAGAACATAATTTGATTGGATTTCTCCTTAAGCTCAAGCCCCCATAATAATAAATACATTGATTAAAATTCTGCTTGGAAACAAAGGACAAATTAAGTAACTGCTTCACTGTGAGAATATGTGTGTGTGGCAATCTCCACCCCTATCCACAGCTTCACTGAATTTAGTGAAAATGTGCAATGGCAACACACTGTAGTTGGTTAAAACATGCTGTCAAATATTTTGCCTGTATTCCGCTGAAGAGATACTGTTTAAATAATAAGGGGTTTAGATACAGCTCAGTGAGCTGTCCTGCTCCATGTCATATAAACAATGCATTTGGTTGAGTTAAATCTCCAGTCACATTTCATTATTATGCACAAAAAGATAAAATATACTACTTCAGAGGGGCTGTACTTCTAAAATAAAACCTATTTGAATGGGTTTCTTCATATAAACCATGTTGATTGTTCCACTAGTGGAAATGGGCTGCAGGTAACCTGGAAACAAACCTGACATAACAGATTTACACCAGGTATTCCTCTAAGGCCATCTATGATCCAGCTGCATTTGTTAGTCCAGCCTTACCCACTAATGGAAGCAGTCAAAAATGGTGAAATAATACCAGCTTCACGCCACCCCAAAAAGCACTCATGCATGCCAAGGGACCTGACGGTTACCAGCAACGTACATCACCCGCTCCTGTGATAGCCAAATGGGCCCAAGGAGGCAATCTGTACCTGCCACCACAAAACCCGCTCCACAAGTTACAACCATTTTAGGGAAAGCACTTACTAAAGTTGAAAGCTTTGGGAAAATCTGCTTTTAGAGCACCACAAAATAATGGCTTCCAACTTGCCTTTAGTGGAAAGCCTGAATTTCTGGTTCTGATTATTTCAATTATCAGATCTTAAAATCACTGATGCCACAGAAAAGCACTGTGGCACCGGTTTGGCTCTGTATGGGTACATACCAGGGCTCACACTGGTTTAGTTTTCACCACCTGAAATGTCATTTTGAAGGGTTCCTCATTTAAGATATAAATGCCAGATGCCAAAAAGATGTTCAGTGACCTTCTAAAGTAATAGCACTATCATTTTGCTTTAAGGTACGCTGATTTTCTCCTAGGCATGGTGCCCACAAACCAGCCTATGATGTAGTAGCACCATCATAGGATGATATTGGTGGAAGCAACCTTAGACTAGAAGTGACAGTGGACATACGGTGACAATTACTCTGAGGCATAGACTTGGCAGCTCAGGAGCGTTTGTATTTCCATGTGAGGTATCCAAGTCCAACTGAAATAAAACTGTCAGAAGTACTTCACTGCATAGGAGCTCCGGTTACATTTCCAAGGGTTACTTAGTCATTCAGGACACTAGCTCCCATGGAAAGCTTCTGAGATTTCTCTCCGAAAGTTAATGAGACTTTGGCTCCTAGGTGCATGAGATATGCTTGAAATAAGCCTTAAAAATTTGAGTAACATAAGCGTATGTAAAATATTTGCCTGAATGCACCACATTCATCTTGAGCTTAGGGGCTAATGGCAAAGTTTCAAAACCTCTGGCAATAAATCCAAATTTTAGTCAGTTTTATTGGGTCACTGAATCACTGTATTTTTACAGATGTTACTCCCTACACCTTGCATCCTGGAGGATGATGACAGTACTGTAAAAGCATCTCAAACTGATAGGAGAATGAACATAGAGTAAAACCCAGTAGGGATTTTTCCAAGCATATTGAGCATAGTGCTGATGCTAGATGCCACCTGAATCTCTATTTAAGAGACCTCTCTGACTGAGATTCTTCTAGAGTTCATATTAGCCTCAACATGGGGATGATAAATGCGTAAAAAGAAAATCTGGCAAGGGAAGAAAATAGACAGTATTTTAAAGTAAATTATCCAATGGCAGGATAACCTAACACATTGCTTCTAAACAGAGGTGAAAGGCAGCGCTGCAGGGACACTTTGATTTGATTACCCTCCAACTGCTTGTGTGCCCATCTGATGTAGCTCAATTCAGGAAAACTTCTGCACTGGCCACAGTCTTGCAGTTCTGTTTGGGGAAAAAAGGATTCTCTCCCACACAGCGCGACTCAGTAGGATCCTCCCCAGCAATAGGGAATGCTCTGGGAGACAACTGAAAATGGAGCCCCTCACAATAGAGTATTTGAAGTGTGAACCAATACAAAATGTCAGCTGCATCTTTCTTAGATGTGGGCAATCACTCCTTCCTTTATTCTACCTACGCAAAAAGCTTTAGTTGCAGGAAAGGCAGATCTGTGTACATCTGGCCAATGCTAACAAAAAGGCAACTGAAGGAGTGTTTTGGGGAAGACCTTGAGCTAGTGGGAAAAAATAACACCAAAACAGCTATTTATTTCAACCAAATGATGTCTATTAAAACCGTCCTCTGCCTTCACACCAGCATGTCTATGCACATGTATTCTAAGAATAGACAGTTTTCAGACTTAGCAAAACATGTACACAACACACTCAGATCCATGGAGACTTTCAGCATAGAAAAAGAACCTATTTTTAAACGAGCAGCTGAGACCACAACATCCTCAACCCCATACAATCCAGTTGTAAGTTTTATCTGATTTTTCAGACAGACTTACAAGCTGTATCCGCCTAAACTGAGGCAGAAAAAAGGGACTGAAAAGTACCCCCAAACTTCAGCAGTTTCCTCTAGGTCTCAAGGGACTTGTTCCTAATCAAGAACTTATAAAAAGAGTGTGACACACTTGTAGTTAAAAGAATAATTCACTCGTGACTCCACCCTATTGTCCATTTATGACCTTTTGTTACGTTGCAGAGATATAAGCACCAAGAGGAAGAAAATATTTGCAGACAACATCCTCCTTACCATTAGCCTACTAATGAAAAAGGTCTGGCATGCCTTGTTTGGAAGCATGGAAGACTTCCTACAATACAGCAGTAATAGCTACAGTACAAATAAAGTTGGCAAGTTTGTCAGTGTAGCGTTCAGATGCAAGTTGCTCTCTCTCAAACCCATGTTCCTAAACAATGTTCACTGCCACCACCGAAAGGGAATATGTGCTAAGTTGTATTAAACTGCATTTTTTTTAATGAGCTTAAAATAGAAGCTACGTTGCTTTTAAACTCTGACCTTTTGATTAGGAATACTCATTAAGAAAGGTAAAATTAATCAGATGAAATTCATAAACCTTATTCAAGAATGGCCCTGAACATCTAAATATGTCTCTTGGTACAAACCAAAGGAAGAATTTTACCAGATGATAAAAAGAAGCCTGAGATGTTAAATGCAAAGTT
Organism: Psittacus erithacus; assembly: GCA_009867235.2. Taxonomy (NCBI): domain Eukaryota; kingdom Metazoa; phylum Chordata; class Aves; order Psittaciformes; family Psittacidae; genus Psittacus; species Psittacus erithacus. Next base: position 67,036 of record WYDI02023304.1, on the reverse strand, counting down.
ATCTGTGGCCAAACTGAGATGGTTAAACTGAAAAAGAATGGAAAAAATGGGAAAAATTGAAAAAAATATCAAATCCCCACCCCATCATTAAAGGAAATTTGATTTCCAAGACACAGCCAAACATACCCAACATGGTCCAGTTCTCTCCTGAGATTTAGTAGTTTACAGCTCTACAATGGGAAACTGGAGAGACACAGATAATACTGTACTCTGATAGGGTATAATAGCTTCTAGCTAGATATTACATGAAACATAGGGACAGGTCTTCATGTATGATAAAGCTTCCAGGCTTCACTGGCAGGAGCCAGGAAGCTGCACGGATACTGTAATCATATTTCAGTGGCGAGAAACCTTCCACATTTGTGTGTTGTCTCCATGTATTTCTTCAAACTATTCTTTCATATATTTTATTTTATAGTTTTGGTTTAAAAAAAATTCTTCCACTGTTTGGAAACTCTGCTTTTCTATTACAACAAGTAGATTGGGTACATCTAGACTGAAATAGCTTCCCTGTCAACATATCTCTAGAGACCTTTGATGCTACTCAAAAAGACATATCCAACATCACATTTTCTCACAGTGAGACTTGATTTCTAGGTATGACTTAAAATTGGCATCTGCTTGAAACATTTTCTGTGCTGCTTCTAAAAGAATCAGTACGTGAATTAAATGATAAATCTGCCTTGTCAAGTAATTATCAGTTTGTTGTAGCATCCTTCCATAACAATGACAGTACGGGAGGACTTAATTTGGGATTTCTTCAGAAGGAAGATTGCATTTAGGTCCCTTACAACTAACACATTTGCTGAAGCTTTTATTATGCAAGTGTTGCTGCTGCAAAATGCTGAATGGATCTTGTTCTACATCAAAAAAATAATTAGACTTATACAGAATCAATAGGCTAACTCACGCCTTTTGCACTACACGAATCATAGTTTGTTCCCAAAAATAACTTTTAATTCAAGATTGAAAAGATTTTGCCTTGCTTGGATCAGGGAAAGAAGTTTTAAGACAGAGCTACACTTTACACTCCCCTGATATGTTTACACATAAGTAATTAAAGAGTGCTTTATGAAATAAAATATTTATTCCAAAATCAAATGAACACTCTTGATGTGCACTTCTCATTTGTACTCTGACCCAGTACTCCAACTTAACCATATTAATAATGAACAGCTTTCAAAAAGCCAAAATGGTTAATACATTCCTCATAATTTCCTAGTCCTGGAAGCTGAAGATAGTAGCATAATTAATGTTCGTGATGAATGTCAGAAAGCTGCTGCTTTGTTTCTTTATTTGTATGGGGGGAAATGGGAGAGGAGGGAGGTATACAAAAAGAAGAGAAGTCATTGAACCCTTTAATATGTAGTCATTTTCTTTTCTTTTAAGTATTCCTGCAGAAGACCAGTCTCTGAAGCACTGGATATAATTGACTCTTCACTGTTTCACAAAATAAGAAGCGAGTGCCCAGTCTTGCAGTGTTGCCACTGCACAGCAAAGACAACCCATGTGGAAGCGATAAAGAGCCTGCACATTCCCAGTTCACCTCCATGTGGATGAAGAAGAACAAAACCAGAGGGTGCTGCATCTTTATCAACAACTGCCAGTCACTACTGTTATGCCATATGCAAACATGTTAGCATTCATTTGCTGAATTTGTTCACTAAAGCAAAATGCTTCTGGAAGCAGAACTGCTGACAAATACGAAGAGCTGTCACATGGAGCACTTTGGCAGATCTGCCTTAAACTTGTTGCCTATTGTCATTTTTATGGTGCTTACAATTGCAACAATAAATACCTCATGTTCTTCTGCTCGCATTCTGAAGATGCAAATTGCTATTAAAAACCTGAATACTTTTGATCTAGCTTTCTGGGGCTGTCTTCTCTTCAGTAGTAAAGTTCTTGCCACACTGTGCACATCGGAAATGGACATTTTCTTACTTTTTTCCATTTAAGATGCAAAAATTGTAGGTGTTTTGGCAATTATCAGACCTCAAAAACTCAAACCCATCTCCCAGAGGCTTAGTACAACAACAACAAAAATACATATCTGTGTTCATTCAAACCCATTCAACTGTAGGCCTTTGATTCCTTCCCCGAAAGGCTTAACCAAATGTAATCGCCAGTGCTCCACTGTGAACAAGCCTATGGCTTCTCTACAGATGTATTTCAATCAAAAGTAAAACTACAGCATAGCTAATCTATACCTACTGTATTCTAAATAACAGCAGAGTATCAGCGACCTCAGAAAACACAGAAGTCCACAGGGGAAAAAAAGTCATAGAGATAATTATGTTTTAATATTGTACTCACAGAATTGTATTATAATCTTTTCTGTTTGTCACTATCATTTCTCTAATAAAAAACACATCTAGAGCTGGTACTTGCAGACTAATGAGCTAGCACTCCTCACGTCTCATACAAGACAGTGGCAGTGTCTCATGTAAGAGAGTCGAACATCAAGAAGCATATTTTACAAAGACTCCAACTGAGACTGTATGCTGTTCTTTCCATAAGAAACAACAGATTCACCTCTAATACCGAAGAACACAGGTCCCTCTATACTGCCTTCCAGAGTGAATACCTAGGTTCCCACAAACCACTTCCATACCCACTACAGACCCTGCCTTTGTCCACCATGCAGCTACCTCAGTAGTACATGGGCCTGAGCTGGCAATCCATAGCTCTCAACACATGGAAGTATTTCCAAACTGCTCTGGAAACAGAGCAGGAAGAGAGCACATTATTGCTGAAACACAGAACTATGAGCTCAGCTTCTGTTTTTACATTCAGCTGTTCTACTAATCAAACAAATGATCAGCAAAGAGATAAGATGTAAACAAAAGACACAGGTCGAGAACAGATTTCCACCTGGATCTTGACCTGCTTTTCATGTATGTTACAGTGGCACCTCTTGAGCTTTCAAAGGTTGAACAAAATGTCCCAAAGACTTTGTTTTAAGCCCAACCTGATGTTATTCAAAGCAAAACGACAAGAAATAGAACCAGCCAAGGCACCAAGTAGGCAACCAACCTTTTTTTACAAGCCACTTCCTGCATTGCTTTTGTTTTTAACCAAAACGTGACCTGGCAGTAAATGAACAGCCAAGCGCTTATTGTCACCAGATCTCTGAAGTGACACGTCTTTAATAAGACTGCCTTCTGCAATAAGCCCTTTTGGTAAGAAGAGATGAAAATTGTCCCTCAAAACGTATTAGTTAGATTGGATTGATTTATAGAACAGCACAACAGAATAGCAAGTCACGAAGGAGAAATAATTATCTTAATAATGTCCACTACAGTGACGAACTGAAGCAGTTTGTACATTAGTAGGCTATTTATGTACCCTTTGATTGCATTAGGTTTCTCTGCCTATAGGCACCTCAGAAGCGCACCAAGAGCTCTGTAATTCACATCTCTTTGTGGTTTACTACTGCGTGTAGCAACGAATATTTCAGTTTCTTCCCAACTTTTAAAGCAACCCTTTTTGCCTTCTAATTAGTGGCCAGTGGAAGTAAGACAGAAGGAAGAGGGTAATGTATAATCTTTGTATAATATTTTGATATTTGTAGCAAAATAAGCTGTTGTTTGGTTTTTTAACACTTCCCAGCTGGGTCATATCCAGAGACAGCTATATCATATCCTTTTTCTGTTGTCAAAAAATTAAACCCTAAAGTAATTCCTGGTAAACAGAGTCCATATCTGGACTCACAGCATCACTGAAACAAGGAAATGCCATATTGTCTGCTCCCCAAACTCCTGCTTACATCCAATCTTAGCCTGGGTGGCCAAGAATCTGAAATAAGGGAAATACAATCAAAGTCCTACAGCAAAGGGCATTTCCCAACTGAATGATTCTTCTAGCACTGATCACAGCTGAATACAAGCAGCAAAGAAGAGCAGTGCTTTCCATTCCGAACCACATCTCAGCAAGAGTGAGTAAGTTTACTCTCTTGGCCATCTGCAACACATGAAGAGCAGATCAACAGAGAAATACACTGTGGTCCCCAAGATAAAATACAAGGAAAGACATGCAGGAGGAAGAGCTGGATTCACACAGGCTTTTGGTGCGGTTTTGCTTTGTTTTTATTGTGGGTGGTGGGGTGGTGTTTTGTGGTTGGCCTGTTTTGTTGTTGGGGTTTTTTAATGAAGAAAAGCATTCCCATCCAAACTAGACGCTGCCCCACACAGCAGTGCAGATGATGCATATGGAGCAGCTCGAAGGAATAGAGCTATTATGAAGGTATAATCAGGTTACATAAAAACCACTGAATATATTTTTCAGTGGTCATTTAAGATTGCCTGTTGCAACTTCAGTTTTTCCAGCATATCTCATTCTGCATCCAAAATGAACTGTCTCTCTTTACAGAATATGAATCGGCCTCAATGTGTGGGAGTCTTATATTTAGCAAGGCACTTAAGGTACCTTTAGTAATATAGCATTTTTATATATTTATCATGCCATCTTGTATTGTCTTGACACTGCATAGAAACAAAGAGATCTGTTTTTTTTGTTTAAAATAAACAGGCATATCTTCTTTGTCAGGGTCTTATGACTACTTCCACCTCTGTTTTCCTTTAAATGCTGTTACATGTGTTTGGTTTTAAACAGCCTTTGAGAAATGATTAGTGATAAAAACATTTAGATAATGGCTCATCTGTTTTTGTTCACACTGATATATCAGATATGCCATTCTTTGCTGGATTCTGAAAGAATGGAAGCGGTGTTACACAATATTCACCACCCCCCAGTCTTTTTGTTAATCATCCCCAATCAGCTGTTGCTTCACAAATCAACTTTCTAGTCCTTTTAGGCATACAGTATGATGCTAATGTGTGGCAACAGAATGTTGATTATAGACCACTGGGTAGCACTAGCTGCCCCATTAGTGGCATCCAGCTGTCCAGATTCATGCATGAGCAAAAAGGATTTAATAAGTTAAGATGAAGAGCAGTGAAATGCCTGTGATGCAAATAAGGACAATATAGAAATAATTAATGTGAGGCAAACCATCTTTTCAAAGCAGGATCAGTTCTGCGGCAAATGACTGTAACTTCATTAATCACTAGGTGTGTTGTACACTTTTAAACTAAACTGCTTTGACACCACAGAGGTATTACAGAATTCCTGTACATAAACAGGAAAGTGAAATTGAGCTGTTTCAAAGGCTGCATGAACCATTCCTACCCAGTGCATGAGAACACAACTCTGACTCTCATGTGACTATTCTGAGATTGTTAAAAAGCATCAGCATTTAAGAATTACCAAAAGAATTGACTATGCCATAAGGAAGGATAGTTCTTATTCTGAGTGGAACAGAATGCGCACAGCCACATTTGTGGATGCATTAACCTCACAGCACAGTGCTAAGCCCCAAGCACTGACCAGAGTCTGCAGTTCTTGTCCTGGCCAAAGAAGCAGCAACTCACCAGTGCAGAATGTTGAGAAAAACTTCACATTCTCCACAGAACAATACCTCCTGTGTATCAATGACAAAGTCAAGCATCTCAGCTGAATTAAGGTCTTTCCAAGACAGGACAGACATATTTGTTTCAATTCAGCAAAACAGGACTTTTACACCCAGCGACTTAGACACTGGTATCTTATTAATATTTGTAATGCTCCTGTTAACCCTGTTTCTGGCATAAAAGCCAGAAAAGAACATAAAAACAGAGTGCAAGAAACTGGGCATTCCAAGGTCTACAGTGCTAAGAATATCCATGAACAGCTTGAGCACCATTTGAAGAAAAACTGTCCAAAATGGTTTCATTTATATAGAAGCCTGCTACTCTTTTGGGTTCCCTATGTTTTCAGCTGTAGGAAACATCACAGTATTACCAGCCTCAAACTTCAATTCTGGTGACACTAAAAATAACAACTTTCCCAGAATATCTTTAAAATCAGAATCTGGAAGCTTGCATATGGGAAGCTTCTGTATTTTTCAAAAGTAAATCACTTGCGAAAGAACAGAAAAGAGCATTCAGAGTGCTGTTATTGTACCTTGGGTGCTTGTTACTAACTCTTGTTCCTCTGTTACTCAGTGCTAAAGGCTTTTCTAGAGGTCAGGCCTTTTTCTCTCCCCCTGACAAACTCTTCCATGCCTGCTATTTTTTGCCTTCTGATTGCAGCCTACAAAGACCAAAATCCCTCATCACAAGTTTCCTTCCAAGTTGCAAGTACATCCCCAAACACCATGGTAGTTCTTGACTTTCATATCTGATTGCTGCAAATTCTAACAGGCTTCAAATAAAAGTGCTGAAGGTTGAGACCAGCCCATCATTACTTTAAAAATGAGCACAGTACCACTTTTCTTACATTATACATCTTGGCCTAAATTTCCTCAGGGTATAGAACTTGGCTGTGTGTGGCTCTGATATAATAAACAGTCAATGGTTCCAAAAAGACCAGGGTCCAGCTTCCTAGCTGATGCAAATTGACTTAAATAGAGCTAAGCAGACTGACACTGGCTGAGGAAACAGCTCTGTGTATCTAATTATACACACAGCAAAAATGTCACTAAGAGCTCTATCTCAGTTCAGCCTATTTTACGTAATTAACTGTACAATAAAATGTTCCATGATCAAATAGCTCAGTTCCTTTGAAGTACTCACTTTCCATTTCCTTCAATAAGCACAGCTAAGAACAAATTCCTTTATACATCCATGAACATTTGAAACTATCAGCACTAGAGGCTGCCGTTTGCTATTTTGTGCTTAATCCCAGCTACTCTGGAGAAAAAAGCAAAATCTCCAGCTGGGTGCCGTGACTGCAGAGTAAGACTCTTTAAATACATAATGTTCATCAGTTCAACCGGAGTCATGTCAGTTGTGATAGGGACCAAAGCCACATTCTCCATTTCAGTCTATGCCGGCCAGACTAGCACAAGGGCTGAAAAGCTCTCAGGCATGAACAGAATGGTCTGGATTTGAATCGGTGACCTGGAGGTGAAAAGCTTGCTAAGTAACTTCCCCAGCTTCACTCTGGCTCTCTTCTTTAGTCCTCATTCTGAAAACAAAGATGCATTCATTTTAAGCTCTGCTAACTTTGGGAAGGGGGGGAGACAGTAATTAGCATGCCTCAGTTACATACATGGTTCATTTCTTAAACTCCTTGTCAATTCATTACTCCAATTTTTGACAAAGCAGCCTGGATTAAATCCATAAGTGAATGGATTTATGTCATTTAGTCCCTCAGATCTGAAAACACTCTAAAGGCTCAGTGCATCGCCCTACTCCTACAGGAGCTTATATGCTATTCCCACAGGCAAAATATACAAAGTCCATTACATCATTATTTTTAAATCAGAATTCTCTACATATTTTAGTAAACTGCTTCCTAGAATCAGGGTATACACAGTCTGAGAACCGTTAAGCTAAAATAACTTTTCTTTGGTTATCTCTGCTTTATTTCTCCCTAGAAGCCTGTAAGCCATTCACAGCAGTTCCTGACAGAATGTGCTGGAATACAATAATATGTCAATTAACTACAGTCAACCAGCTGCTAATACTATTTCTCCAAAATGTCTTCATTATTAATGGGAAGCACTGTGGTGCGGCAACATGCTGGAAAGACAAACTGAAAAAGGAATTATAACCCAGTTTTGTGAATAATTATATTGCATTTCCTAACATTTTCCTATCACCTTAATTAGTATAGCTGTGTTTTTAAGTTCCCAGATCCAATTTGACCTCTTTTAGCAACAGCCCACAGAGGCCAACCAGCCAGCAAGACCCCATACTTGTCATATATTTTCACATCTAAGGCGTGGATGAGAGAAATTCTGTGTTAAGTCCTGGGGGAACACTGAAATCTTATCTGAAAATGTTATAATCTCACTATATATATATACGTGTGTATATATATATATAAAGAAAAGACACAGTGGGTAAAGACAGAATTGAGATGAGGGACTATAATAAAATGCCAGTCAGTGTGATTGCCAAGGCTCATAATTCACCAACAGCCCAGCCATGGGTGAGGACTGTTTGGACCAGATGATCCTTGAGGTCCCTTCCAACCTGGTATTCTATGATTTGATAAGGCTTTATAAATTATATGCCCTCAATGGCTTTCCATTCATAGATGCCACTTAACTTTTCTTCAAAACCACTTGCTAGAGCATGTAGAAGAAAATAATGTGGGAAAAAAAGGGTAACAGCTCTACATGACTCTGTATGGAATTACTCACACGGGTGCTAATTAATCTAGTAAAAAACTGGGATGTGAGCTCTGGAGACTATTACAAAATACAAAGCCTTTTTTGCTTGTCCATCATTAGGTCAAACACAGCCCAGGTGACACGTGTCTGAAAGCATATAGCAGCTGGGACCAGGGCTGCCTGGCGGCCTGTGTGAGATGCATTGATTGTCTCGATCCAGCTCCAAAGCGACACGTGTCACCAGCACAAAACATGCTCCAGGAGCTGGCGCAAACTGACACCCCTGTTGGCAGCCTCAGCAGTGGTGCCAAAGGCTGAAGGGAGTTTGTGATTGCTCTGTTCTTTCACTCACAGATGTTGTCATTTCTGATAATGCTGATATCTCAACACATCCAGAGCTCAGCACCCTTCAACCCCTTCCTCTGTGCATCCTGCTGGGCAGCATCACCGCCTTGGCCAGCAAAACCAGTGAATGACCAAAATACCATAGATGGCACATATAGACTGTTTCTAGAGAGACACACTCTAATTACATTCAAATCTCCTTACTTCTCTAAACAAATGTAAGTTTGAGCAGTAATGCAGTGCACAATAAACAATACATCATTAAAACACAGGACTGCTGCATTAGAGTTTAGAGATAGTAAATGGCTTGAGAGCATTTCATGTTCAATTTTGTTTTAAATAACAGCTGTCTGTGCTTCTCCATGTCCCTGCAGGAGGAAAAATCAAAACTACCGCAGAAAAAACTACTACTCCCCTCCTCCTTTCCAAACGGAATTCTTCTACTGTTTAGTCAATTCAAATCTAAAAATAACTGGAAAAAAAAAAATACTTGGAAAGAAAAAAGAATGCCTTCCTAATTGCATATTAATTGCTATACCCAATTGTAACTTTCTTTTGCACTAGCAAGTAACATCATTTGTGCCATTATAAGGCTCTCAAGAACCCTGCCAACAGAGAATGTGCATTTCAAATAATTGATTCAACCTGCCACTTCCCACAGGGTCAATAAGGAGCAGTTGGACTTGAAATCCCTACCTAAAAACAACAGCTGCAACACACAAAATAGACCCAGAGCAGAGGTACAGTCTTTGTTTCCTCTCTACTGATCCACAGCACTTAGTTAAATGCCCAGGCAAAGGAGCAGAATATTGAGACAAGTTCATCGCTCACACAGAGGGTAGAACAGGAAAAACTGAAAGGAAAAGACTGCAAAGGGAAAGAAGGTACAGACAAGGGGGCAGCAACACGTATTGGAACCTGCCAAATCCCTGGCTTGGGAGTCCATTGTTACTCTAGGCACCTGCTCTGGATATGCAGGACGCCCAAAATCAACTTCTTCCACCAGCAAGCTTCAGAAAACCTGGTAGCTAATGCTGCACTTTCAAGGTCTACTGCAGCCTTCCCTTTCAACTAGGCTTTGTGGAACTAAGAAGCCGAATCAGATAGCTTCCTAGTGCTTCATTCCTAAAGCTCCTGCCATACTCTGGGTAAAATACAGCGTCAGCCTACCTTGCTCCTGCTTACTCCCAGTCCTGACCAAAGGGAGAAAAACCCACACTCACTCTTCATAGCTATCCATAGCTCAACATCTGCCCTCTTTGGCAGGCCTTAGCTCATTAGACCTCAGCAGGATCCCTTTTTCCCCACATACAAAACATAGAAGGTGACCATAAATTGCCCATAAAGGCAGGTTACTATTATGTGCAAATCCCAGTTCACTGAGAAACCTAGCACTGAAGCAATATTTATACTTGTTATTATCTGCCTGTAAAGAATTCTTTATACTCCTAATAGCCTTTGCAAAATCTTATGTTCACTTATTTCCCTCTCAGCTTCTGCTATTTGGAGGCACCAGAGCAGCTAGATTTATTTTTGTCATACCATGGCTATAAATTGCATGTGATGGGATTGTCCCTCAAATACATCTCTATCTCAAAGTGAGCCTTGCAGAATCTGAAGCACATTGCTCACACCAGCACAAGTGCTAGTAAATATACAACCATATATTCTGTAAGTACTTGCACTTTCAACATGGGAGCAAATTCAGCCTTTTCCATCTGCCTCCTGTAACAAACACTAGTGCTGCCACCATTAAGGATACTACCACCTGCCCTTCCTCATTAGCAACTGGGATGCAAAAATTCTCTCTCTGTCAAAGTTTAGGAGAGCTTTGAGGACTAGCATTAGCCTACGGAAGCTTACCCTCTGGATTTACACTCACAGCTTTGAATTACAACTATCTTTGATCATCTGTGATATTGCACTTTCTTATATCCACAACTCCACGCTGCTAATAGGAGCTTCGGTGCCAACAGCATGCCAGCCACTTTCCAAATTCCCCTCAAGACTGGGGCTCCATCCTGAGGAGCACACACACATAAGCAACCTGTAGTTGTAATGAGATTCTATTCTCATATAATATGCCCCATAAAAGTCACGCTGGGAAAAAAATGCTTAGGGTATTCTCAAAAATAAGTATGTATTTTAATTATATATTGTACTTAAGCTATATAAAGCTGTGTTGATGTTCATATAACCCAACAAAAATAAAGGGCAGTTGGGCCTCAACTGTCTGAAGGGAAATAAATTTGCTTTGCAAATATTAATGAACTTAACACGGTGTCTGTAGGGAGAGATTTTAACAGAGAACACACAGCAATGAGGCAGCAGTCACAGCAGAAGTCAGTAGGACCAAAGCATGTAACTCCTACTGTGCCTTTTGAAACATTCCCCCATCATGAGGTTATTGTGACACAGATCATATATTATCACTGTGCAGTCCCAAAGGAAGACGTTTGTTAAATGTCCACAGGGAAGAGGTTATCATCTGACAGGTATCAAGATTCAGTTCAGGGGAGTCAAAGTGCTATGTGATAAGTTTCTTTTGTATTAGGGTGAGGTTTATGCATTTGCCTCAGAACAGCAAGCAGCAGTGCGAGTTCAAAGACTTTTTCCACACATGGGAAAGGCATTTAAATGCACTCTCACAAAACAGGTGAAAGTAAAAAGGATTAGTGAAATTAATCAAATATACTGTATTTTAGCAATAAAACAATAGCTATACATTAACATCTCCACTAAAGGAGAAGACTAGGAATATACAAAGACTAAGGCCTTATAACCTTTTGGCTTACAAACCCCAAAGGATGGTAAATGAAAGGTGAAACTTCCAGCAGAAAAGGCTGAAAGTCATGTATAAAGTCCTCTCCCCCAGTTCAGGCTTAAATACACAATCCCTTTTAAGTGTCTGGGAAAGTTAGATGGAAGAGCCAGAAAAGAATGCAGAGCCTGAAAAATCCCTTCCTTGCACCTCATCAAATCCAGGACATTCAGAGATGGGCTCACGAAAGGCCCTCGCTTCTTGCAAGGAGGAGAAATCAGGAAGACACCTATCCCCTGGATTTACGGTTCAGTGATCATGGGGCTGAATACATAGGAGCTGGTTCTTAGGAGTTTAATTTCAGACTTCAGCACTAAGGGGCACAGCAGTGTATTAGCATGTGGTATTTTTAGTCTAATGGCAAAGACAAGACAAATGTACTGGCTCAGAAAAGTTCAATACTCCTGGTTCAGAAAAGCATCCCAAATTCAATTCTGGTAATGTCAAAATGCACTGCTGAATCAGGATGAAGACAGGTGAAAACCAGAGGGACATGGGCAATACCAGTATGATTATTTACAAGGCATAACTGCAAGTCAAATCTGTGCCCTGTGCCATAGTGACCTCCATTTCAACTGTAAAATTATACTGCTTTAAACCTGGTTAATTCTGCTTTAACCCTCAGCCAATATTTTTCCTAACCACTGATTGTTTTCCAGTTATTTTACTAGTCCCAAAGTACAGACATTTATTTTTTTAATGTAAAACCCAAAAAATATGACTTCAATAAATTAATCCAGTTTAGATTTAGTAGCTATAAACACCTTATGCTAGTAAAAATTAACCTTCACTCTTATCTCATATGAGGTAAGAGTAGCAGCAAGATGAGAACCTGAGCAAGTCCTTTTGTGGCCTTTGTTCAAAAAACTCTTCTCAGGAAGCATCATTTACTCCTACTGAAGTAAAGAATTCCATAGCTCAGCTAATTTATGTTACATTTTCCATTAATCCCAAGTAAATGGAAGAATCACATCTTGAAGTCCAGAATCTGCCCTGAAATCTAAGCAGGCAGGTGATACTCATCCTTAAACTGTGCTCACATTTGAATTTAAACAAGTTGTTCTGTATTAATTATGAGGTATTTTATCTTGGAAGCCTGCCAGTCATTCCCATGTTTCCACAGGTTCTCATTGACGATGCTCACCACATCCTCAGTGCTCTTCTCATCTGTTCTGTCATTTCATACATAATAGACCCATTTTTCACCTCCCCAGGAATACAGTATGATACAGAACCTATGAAGTATGTGGCCAATATAATCTAACCTATTAAATGTCAGAATCATATATCTCAAACTATATGTCAAGATGCTGTAGTCTAGCAGCAATAAACTCATTTTGCTCCTCACAGGGAATGCGCTCTGGCTTAAAGAATCCATGTGGGCTTCCTTTGGTATAGATTTGATTGTGACCTACTGTTGATGGCTAACATGCTCAGAGATGATGGAAGGAGTTGGCCAGATAAAATCTCAGGTGGAAAGACAGAATGAAACTTCACAAAATATTCCCTTTTGTAGTTGGCTAGCTTGTACCAGTTTCATCCCTTGTACAGTGATCCTATGCTTGCTCCAGTATGAGACCCACCTAATGTAGTTTGATATTTTACTATTATTTCACCTTCATGTGCCATGCTGGACATTCTGCTTTGAGGAAAACCGTAGGCAACCCAACTGAATTTAAATCAAACAGAAGTGGCAGCTTTCCAGCAGCAAGACAGCTACGTGAGTTTATTGAAAACAGAACACCAAAAAGCAGACATCGTACGCTCTGCAGGATGCCAGGAAAGTGCCAGCACAACAAAGCATGTGCTCTTGGCTCGCGTGGAAGGGCTGCTGCCCATGCCAGCAGAGTGGCTTCACTTAACACTGCATTGTATGCTGCTCCTGGGCAGGCAGCGCAGCCGTCAGCTGGTAGCCATCCACCCCAGCCGCACATGCCTCCAGCACATGGTGGGCTGCACAGCTGGAGCACCTTCAGAGATATGGAGATGCCCAGGTCACACAGACTGACACTTCTTGTCTAAAACTGATGGACACATCATGTAAGAGTGAGTTCACAGAACTGAAAACCCTATGGCCGAAGGAAACCCCCAAATCAAAACCATCCTCTTCAGGCTGTGGCTGTGGAGCAGGAGGCTGGGTACTGGGCTTCCTGCCCCCAAGTTGAGTCAAAGGGACTGTGCCCAGGTTTCTGCCAGCACCCTGATGAGGTCTGGATGCTGACCGGCATCACAGAGAGACTTTAGCTGAGCACCTGGTTTATCTGCTGCTGGTGACTGCCTGGCCATACCCATCCTCAGCAGACAGCTTCCACTGCGAGTCTCCCAAAACTGTGTCCTCCTGGCAGGAACCTTCTTGCAAGTCTCCACAAGAAAGAGAAGAAAGTTCTGCCTCTCCTTCCTCTTACCCCATCTCAGCTCAATTCCTGCTAAGATCCAGCTGCAATCCACAGATACAGTTCAGCTGGACATGAAAGCGCAGCAAAACAGACATCAGATTTATTAACCTAAAGAGCTCAGAAGAAAACCAAAGATTGTAACAGCAATTTCTATTACACAAAGTATTTTATCCATGTACCTCACTGGAACTACACAGATCGCTGCTCCTCATTTATTCTCTACTCCTACACGCCCATGGATTTAGGAGCACAAGCGAACTCAAGAGTCTCCAGAAGGGTAGCATCAATAACTGATTCTTCCTAAAATGAAAGCTGGACCACTTCTGCACTGGGCTGATTGACCAGCCAGTTGCAAATATAGGGATTTCTGGCTGAAAGCCAGTACTGAAATAAAGGGACATTATCATGATCCTTTTTGTCATGCAAGAAGTAACAGCAAGGAAATAATATAACATTGCTTCTATTTATTTTTAAGGTCTTTTCACAGAGCTCACTACAGCACCCAGCCCCCTCTGAACACACAGAAATCAGATGGAAACAATCAAAGAAATAAAACAAGATTTCCACCCTGCACTAGCAAGAAGTTTGTTAATTTAGCTACACGCCTGCAGAATTTGAGTGATTCAGGTTCCTGTTACTGAACTGCCATTAAGCTGTAAGGATAAAAAGAATAAATGCCTTGACAAATTTCAATTATTACATAGTTAACTACTGTAAACACAAAAGAACCCATGCAGAGACCTGACTTGTATTAGTGACACTCATTAGCTGTAATGGAGTTAACAGGAGACATTATTTATGCAGTATAATATGGGTACATAAACCTTTACAAAGATGTTTTCACTGAAAACATCTATGCTATGCACAGAAATGGATCCCTTTGATCCCCAACAAATTTTAGGGGGAAAGTATAACAGGAAGCAGTGTTTTCAACTCCTCCCTCAGCCCCCATTTTTATTTGGGGTGCAAGTAACTCAGACTCTGGCTATGTGAGACATTCGCAGCAATCCCAAGCTCTACCACTTCTTTCCAAGAGGGATGCCTTCCTGCCTTTCTCTCCATAGCTGTATCAAAATAACAAAAGCTTTTTAAGTTTAATAAATAAAGCCTCATGTGTAATGAATACGGGCTTTGTCTGCTTTGCTTTATCAGCCTTCTACCTAAATAGCAGCCTGAAGAATATACAAGAAAGCATCGCTGCCTTGGCGGCTTACTTATCATTTCAGAAAATGACTCGTCTGTTGGGATGATAGTTAGGTTTGGGCTTTGGGGACAGCACTGAATCTCTTCGAGCCCAGTGAGGGAGCAGCTATACAGAGCAAGTAAATCATTTTAATTCTGTACAAGTTGAAAAGCATTTTTTCCTCGACTTCAGCAAGATGACAGTGGCATGATGGCTGATTTTCATTTCAATCAGAGCAGCATATGATTACCACCTAATTAGAATGTAGAAATAGAAAGGAGATCATTTTTTAACCTACCCAAGAGAACAGTGCTGGGGGAGGGGAGGAGATTATGTTAATCAAATGATACTGGCAGAGAAGAGCTACCGAAATAGCCGCCTGAATCTTCATCGGCATCCTTACTGTCCTTGAGGATATGTCAGTGGCTTCAATCAAAACCTGCATTATCAGAGCTTTATTTCTGAGTAATAAATACACTCTAAAATAAATACATGTCACTGCAGGCCCAAGCTTGTCATAAAAGATCTCACCTTAGGCATAAATACGTACGTATATTTTCAAAATTACCTATAGTTTTGTTTTCAGCTCCAAAAGCGCAAGCATGAAAACTACCATAGCAAAACCAAAAGTAATATTATCTTAGGGGCAGTTGCTTGCATTAGCCATTAAAAAAACCCAATAAAATATTTGCTTTCGTTAATTAAATATTGTCAGCTTGCTTCTCTACTCCTTTTTAGAATAAATGCAGACACTCAGTTGCTCTGCCTAAGGGAATATAACTGAGGTTACATTAAAGGAAACTACATCAGACAACGTTTCCCAACTCTGCATCTCCATCTGCGTCCTTCTGGAGAGATAAAGACAAGACCTCATCTCAAGATGCCACTTTGCTTAATTGTCTCTGAAGAATGAAGAGCCAAAATTAGGTTGCTGGGACCACTGAAGGGAGGGGGAAAGAGAAATTAAAAGAAAATAAATAATAAAATGATCCTTCAGGCAAGCAGTCTGCAGATACAGTGAAATTGGGCTGTCCTGATGTTTTCATGGGCTCAGGAGGTAAAAACAACCTTTTGTTAGCTGCCTGACCTGATTTTGAAGGGAGACACGAGACACATTCCTAACCCCCTGCCTTACCTGATAGATACGTGCCTATCTAACACCGCACAGCGTAGGCACTGCCAGACTAATGTGGTACCCAAATGGATGCCATGCTTACCTGCAGAAAGCTGCACATAAGACAAATTTGTGATCATGCTGGTTTACCCCAAAATCATAGAATCATAGAATAGTCAGGGTTGGAAAGGACCTTAAGATCATCCAGTTCCAAACCCCCTGCCATGGGCAGGGGCACCTACCACTAAACCATGTCACCCAAGGCTCTGTACAGCCTGGCCTTGAACACCGCCAGGGATGGAGCATTCACAGCTTCCCTGGGCAACCCATTCCAGTGCCTCACCACCCTTACAGTAAAGAATTTCTTCCTTATATCCAATCTAAACTTCCCCTGTTTAAGTTTGAACCCATTACTCCTTGTCCTATCACTACAGCCCCTAATGAAGAGTCCCTCTCCAGCATCCTTATAGGTCCCCTTCAGATATGGGAAGGCTGCTGTGAGGTCTCACTGAGGCACACCTGGACTACCCTGCCTTGTGCAACAGAGAACAGTGGCACTTTCATTCGGTCTGTTGTCCTGGGCAGTGGCTGGCCAGCAGGACATCTACCTCTCTCCAAACTAGGCACCAGTACCTAGCACTATTTTAGGTGCCTGAGATATCCTGCCTGGCAAATAGATATCCCTCTGGAGCCTAATACCTCCCCTTTGGGTCCTGTGTCATATCTGCCAGTCCATGGGGAGGTCCTGCCCTTCCTGAGGCACTTGACACCAGTGATCTATTTATTTCAGCAACAATAACTTTTTGAGCTGAGATGCTTCAAAACAGGCTTTGGCCTGGGTGGCCAATACACAGCACAGATGCTGTAAGTCCTGCTGGACCTCTCAACCTGCATCCTACACTTGAGGAAGCTGCTTCCTCACTGCTCTACTGTGGCCTTCCTGACCAGGAGGAAGCATGTGCTTATCATACCACCACAGTGACAAGCTCTGTGAAAACAGCATAATCCCTGAAGCTCCTCATCACAGATCGTCCCTTCCTCAAATTCCTACATACCCTCCCCATCCTTTGAAATTCAATTGTTCATACAGCTTTTATCAGCAGGATAAAAGTCTTCTCCTCCCCCCCCCCCCAAAATAGATTTCCACTAATTTCAACTGCACCAGCATTTTGCCCATCCTCTTTTGCTGGCCACATACAAAACTTTTTTGTCAGTGGGATGATGCATAACCACTTGCAAAAACACAGGGACCTAAATCTTACATACTTCAGGCAAAAGAAGAAAAAGCGTCTCTTCAGTAGTGATTCTAATGAAAAGGAATCAGGAATATGTTGATTTATTTTCCATTTATGTGCTTTTAATCTGCCTCAGTTATTTCGATGGAACATATATTGCAGTCACACTCCGCTGTTTGTTGTTCTGCTGGGGTGCGTAATAAATGTTTTGAGATACTGTGCAAGAGAAAGAACAATACTTTGAACTAAATGTGCTGTTAAATTAAAGTCTTTTCTTGAGCAGTGAAAAAGTCCTGAGGTTTTTCATGTCAGTGACACATAAGGTAAGGCATACAGTTAGCTTTTTTATTGTTCACCCTTTTGAGAAGCATAGCATAGTACTGAAAGTAAACAGCAACTTCTAACATTGCAAGTGTTCAAAGATACCTGCCACAAACGCCCCAAACATAACCCTCTCCTGCCACCCCCCAAAATGTAGTGGAGTCCAGAATTAAAAGGTTCCACAACTCTTCTGTAATACCATTATGGGAGATCAGGTGGCAATATCTCAAACTTTGCCAAATTATCCCAGAAAGAAACATTCAGAACATTCAAAGAGCTTATGAAGCATTTTTAAATGAATCCCAGTGTATTATTTCCTAAAGGATAGGATCCAATTCTATTTTGTGCTCTAAAGAATTGTGTTAAACCTCTAGAGCACTTTGTGAAATGTGAAAATGCAGTTTGCTAAAGAGATAGCCTAGGTGGTCTGCAGCAAATTAACCAGTACTGCTGACTGTGGCCATTCCTGTCAGTTTGCTCCAAGGGTTTTCTACACTTACAGTGTAACACCATTTACCAGCTTCTAAACTAGATTTGCCCTCTGGCTGCAAGTCAGCAGACCCTGGTGTAAAACACAGCCAAAAATGAGTTTGACTAAGAGCTGCATTGCAAGACCAGAACAGTGCTGTGTGTTACATACAACTAAGTGCAAACCACTACTTACAATACTGTTTTCCCTAGTGGACTTGATGTAGTTAAGTTTTAGGCTGCTAAGACTACGATGGCTGCTGCCCTGCCTAGCTGGTGTTCCCTGTTCACTAAATTACAATAGATCTCTCTCTTGCTTTGTAACAATTAACCTCAGAAAGGAGCTAACTCCATTTGCATGGTAATGAGATATTCATCCGAGCGACATCAGAGTTAAGCATGCTAATAAGTTTTTATGCAAACACCTGAGGGGTCAAGCACAACCATGGACTTGGATAAGAAAACCTTTTATTAAATGCAAATCACTTTTCTTGCAAATCCTATGACAGAGAACTTTGTAGGATTCCAATGCAGCTGTAAGAATGGAGCCATTTAGGTTATATTTTCAGGTCCCAGGCTAAAGAATATAGCCACTGATTTATTTGTATTTTTAATTAATATCAGTGTGGATAAAATCTTCATTATAGCATCAAAGAAGAGAAGTACTACAGGAAGGTAGAAAGGAGAAAACAACAATACTGCCTTATCTTTCCCAAATTTGTCACAGTTTCCTGGGATGCAGGAAGGCAGATAAGACACTGCTGCTATAGAGTACAGAGCCTTAGAAATTTGCCAGGTCTCCATCTTATCCACCTATCTGCTATTGCCAAGTGTATTGTTATGTAGGCAAATTTCCTAGTGAACAGGTTATCACTATGGTCTCCATCCTGCACCAAAACTTCTTGAATTCATTCCATCACTTTGCATTCTACACTCAAAGAGTTTGAGATCCGAGTTAGAACAACCAGCACCTAACACTACCCAGAGGATAACTGCCTGCCAAACATCTTTGGGACTAAAGGAGCAGAACCTTCTCAAAGGCAAGGCGGATTGCACAAGGAGGAATGAAGGGAAGAAGCAGACCGATTCATTTAATTCTGGCGGAGCCAAGTGCAGGAGGCCTCTCTTGTTCCGGAGAGGCTGTTAGCAGGACACACTGACTCATGCTGACAGCGCAGCCAGCGTCAGGGGAGTGGTTCTGGTTAGCAGTAACAGGAGTGAAACACGGGCAGCCCTCTGAAGTGCTGGCCTCGTGGCAAATCGTTGAGAGGTTTTGCTCCCGGACTGGAACATGTGAATTTAAATATCCAGTGAGTGCAGTGGGAGTTGCTCTATTTTTATGACAGAAGTTTATAGAAAGGATTATATCATATGGTTGCAGTAACAGGAGACTGTGCTGTTGAGACTTGGGAAGTCTCTTTCATTTCTGTTGCTGTATGATGAGCTACTTTTGGGAAAGGTTTGGGTGATGCATAATATTAATACTCAAAGCCCAAAAAATCTAATCAAAAGGAGTAAATATACACAGTATAAAATGGATCAGATTAACACCTGGCCAAGAGCTATGTCAGGTAATTTAAATCAGATGAACTAGGCTCACCTTGCTATATGCATTAAACAACAGCAACCCAGCAACTGTATGCTTCTCCAAGATCTTTCTCACTGCACAAGTTACTGCTACCTTCAATACAATTGCCCAGCATTTATATTTTGCTGCTGACCTATTTATGACATGTAAAACATGCAAGTATGCCATAGTCCAAAATTGAAGCCAGTAGATGGACAAAAAGCCCTACGAAGAGGGGAAGCTTTGTACAAAAACAGTGCAAAGCTATGGGTAACTGGACTCTCACAATGTATCTTGCCTGAAATCTAGTACTCCTTCTGAAAATGACAAAAGCTGCTGGAGATTACCTCTGAATTGTCATATTCACTGATACGTAATAATTGCATCAAACACATCATATGTACATCTTCTAGTGCATCAAACAGCATGAGACCAACCTGGCGGGTTTGGCATTCAGAGTGTCAGGAAACATTTAATATAACAACTATTAGCTATACTAGTCCAAAATTCAAAACCCAGCTGTGAAGTAAGCTCAGTACGATAGCTTTTACCTATTGTTTTGTAGTCAAGACAGCCCGGGCTCCATTCACCGTCCAAGCACTGTAAACTACAGCTACTTATTTAAAAAGATTTCAGATTAAATTGGAGTTTGTTGGGAGCAAGACAGGAGGCTTAGAGCTAGGGAGCCAAGAAGGCCAAGAATTAGAAGGGAATTTGTTAGAGACTGAGAAAGGAGGAATCATGCATAGTCAGTGTTCCTAGTTTACGCTAATCTGCGTGGACCGTAAGTACAGTGGCATTTTGCAACCACAGGTAATGAACATATATCACAAATACTGCCACTTCAATCACTACTTGCTATGAACTGTAAGTATTCTTTCGTAACAGACCTGGAGCTTTCTAAGGAGAAGGGGAGAAACCCACTTGAAGTCCATGGAGGGAACCAGAAAAATGTGGAAGTGACACACTAACTAAAAGAAGGAGGGAAAGGTGACAGACAGGCAGTCTGCCAAATGAAGTCAGGTTTCTTGTAATATCACTAACAGAAAAGTAATTAAGGGATGTATATACATGTTCAGCTTTTGAGTAAGGAAAGCTTATTTCTGGAGCCAAAAAAGATTTTTAGCCTATTTGTTAAAATTATGCAGTAAAAATGCAACACAGAGAAATTACAAGATGGCAAAGCAGCACAAACATAGAGTTTCTAGCCTTACACTTAAGCATTAAAATTACATACTAATAGACTACAACCATAAAGAACCAGTGTCCAAACATGTACATACACTCCTTAGTATACCTTCTGGAATTTAGCATTCAGATCTCAACGCAGTATTTCCTTCAGTTCAGTTGGTAAAAACCAAAACAAACCACATACAACTGCTAAATTCGTACCCTCACATATCAGGTTCTCAGGAGAAAAAGACCCCCGAATATGCTGCTAGAGGAAAAATCCTGCTAATTATGCCTCTGTACCCAGTGCTTCTCCACTGGATGCTTTGTTACATACTTTCAGGCAAAATACTGAACAGCTCCAGCTGTCTGAAATGTGCTGGCTGTCACCAGGAGGAAACAGGCACATCTTCAGTTTAAGACATCATGATTGTTTTATTTGTTCTGACACTTCTCTGTTGCATTTCTCCAAATCAACACTAGGAACTATCAGCCTGCTAGGAACTCAAACCTGAGACAGAGAGAAGTAGAAAGGGGTGATATGGAGATCATTCTGTTGAAAGCATGCGGTTTTGTCTTGTAAAAATAATCACCATCATGTTGTCTCTGGAAGAAGACCAGTCCTGTTAAAAATTCACAGTTGTATCCCATGTTTAGTGAGTGTTCCAGGGAAAGCTAACACTTAACTGTAAGCGAACCAAAAATGAATGAAAACAGAAAATATGATCAACAGGTCTTTACTGTAAGGTGACCCCTGGCACACCACCGACCTTTGGTGCCCGTTTCTACTGACAACTGGTATATACATTTCCTTTCCACGAATCTCCTCATCATTACACAAAAACTCTGACGCTCAGAAGCAGTTTAGGAAGAGAATAGTCTTTTACTTGGCCAGGAAAGATCACAATGCACAGGAAACGCACAGCATGGTTTCAAACAAAGGTATTTCCCTTCAACTCCAGTTTAGCTTTTAAACGTAACAGTCTTCCCCAGCTACATTGTCCTGACCTGATTTCACTGGTCTTAAGACTATATAATAAAAGACTTTGAAGGCTCAAGCCTATGTTTACTCTTTCCACAGTTTTGAAGTCAAAACCAATAATCTTAAAGAGAAATTTGGGAAAGTTGTATTTTAGTCCATACCTCATTGTGATTCTTGCTTAACCATTCCTTAATAGTGTTAAGGGCAATGACAGCAGCAGGCTCATTTGGGAAACCTAAAGACAGAAGAAACAAGAGATAAATAAAAGGCTCACATTTTCTACACATACAGGAAAACAAAACTCTGTTGGCTTATTCCCCCACCTATTTGGACTATTTTGGGAATACAGTTGGACAACTCCCTTCTTCACAGACTTGTATGAAGGTAACATCAATTACTTTAGGTAATATCCATTACTTTTTTTACCCAGCTAAACAAATTGAAAATAGGGCCAGTGATTATTTTATTAGATTTTAATTTATTTATTATTTCAAACTCTAGGAAAGCTCCACTCTTTGAGAAGAGTAGAAACAATAGAGAGCTACATGCGTCATCCTAAGCAGGCAACAATACAACGCATATATCACAGTAACACATACTAGGCTTACATTTCATGGCATGCAAGAAAAATTCAGACATTTCTTAAGGTATAAAGGCTCTTTTAAAGCTCGCTTTCTTCAACCCATCTGTCAGCAGAACTATACAACACTATGACCCCAATGCCACAGGCATTTGTGACCTAAAATATAACAAACAACCTTGGAAATTAAGGCATTTACAAAGCATAAGCGTATGAATTTAGGGCCTGATGCTGCATGATATACTAGCAATCAACAATATCAGATATCTTTCCAGGGATGCAGACTTTTTGCTTTGATGGTCTCTATCTATCAAATCTAAAGATGCTTTCACTACTTAGGCAGCCTTAATTTAATTTTCCTGTAAATTCCTAACTTGAGGGCAGCAAATCATTTTTGTGAGGGCTGAAAAATAAAACTCCATAAGCTGTATGAATAGCTCTCAGTAGGTTAGATTAATAGAAAAGTCTTTGAAGAGGTGGAGCTGCAGGCACAGCATACAAGCAAGTAAGGGGGCAAGATAGAAACAGTCATGAAATCTGGCATACAGCTGGCATACATCCAGCCTTCTTTACATCGTACATCACCCCTGCACCATAAACTGAAATGCCGACATCGCACATTAGTTGATTTGTCCAGCCTTTCGACCTGACACATTACAGAATCATAGAATCAACTAGGTTGGAAGAGACCTTTAAGATCAACCATTACCCCAGGAAATCCTCCAAACTCATCCTGTTATGATCCAGACTCTTATCCTCTTTAACCTTTTTTCAGAACTTGTGAACTGATAGACTGGGGAGAATGGGGAGAAGAAGAAAATCCCTCCACACTGAGTCACATCCCCAAAAATATTACTCCCTGTAACTAGACATTGCAAGGATTTTGTCCAGCAGCATGTGCACTGTTTTGAAGCGATAGGTGACAACTATCCAGCAAGAGTAGCAAGTAAAATAGTCAATGTTTGGGTAATGCTGACATTTAACGTGCGCTTCCTTTGCACCCATTTCTCAATAAAGCATATTTTTTTAAATATCTTTTCTTTTTTTCAGGGTCCAAGATGGAAAATAATCCAAGATCCTACAAGTGTTACTGCGGATACTTCCACTAATGCTAGGAAAATATATTCCTGTGACATTTAATACCGCGGCAGCTATCATCAGGGCGTATTTCTTGTGACGCGAAGTAATGAACAGTAATGAAACCCAAAGCAGGGACTTCCAACAGCCGCATTTTCATCATGTAAAATAACAGAACTCTAAGCACAACATCTGCTTAAATTAGTAATATCCTCTCTAACAAACTGGGACTTTTAACACTGAAACTCTGTAGCCTGAGTGTGATAGATCTGCCTGGACACACAACGAACGCCATGCAAAGGGATAAATGCGTATTGGAGACAACTGATATACCATTGTTTACACACTGAATGGTTTATTTTCAGAACAATTCTCCCTCCAGCAAGATTAACTTTTCAGGCTTATTTTTCACTCCCCTGCAGCAGGGTATTCATCCAAAACTGTGATAAAGCACAGACAATTTCATAGAACCTCTCTGGAAATTGTACATTATTTAGGAACTGCTGCCATACGAACCTATCTTAAATAGAAGCTCATCTAGGAAACTGGTGTTCAATTACTCCCAAGTAACCACAATATAAAAGAAATAGTTTAGCGGCCAAAGTAAAAAGCCTTGAATTCTATGTATGATTTCAGAAAATAGCTTGAAATCTATAGAAGCCTTCTATGACCGGTTACAAAAAGTATTAATAGTTTAAGTATTTTACACACATTTCTGGTAATTTCAATGAAACAATTTCCTTATTTGCTTTACACAGAAGTAGGATGGAATTTAGCCTCCTGATCCATACCCTGGCACCAGCACAAAAGACCCTGTGTCTCTGATTCTCAAACAGAAAAACATGTTGTTTTACAGGACTGGGTTAAAGGGAGATAAAGTGAGATGGGATCTTTTTAAGCACATTTTTGCGTTGTTTGTATCTCTGAGCTACATTTGTCTGCCATAATAATCCTGGTCTGCTCCCACACGTGCACCCAACGCCCTTCCCCACTTTCCTTTCAGCAAGAAAGCAATCTCAGCGAGCACGTGGGAATCAAATTACTTGAGAGAAATGAGCTCGAGGACCCTCACAGTTAACCGACTGCTGGAGCCGCGGCTCAGGCAATTCTGGCTAAAGGCTCAATTTCACAAAAGATAAAACAGGTAAAGTAATGAGTGACACTGGCCCATGTTACTGCAGTGAGTGCTCCTCCAGAATACTGAAAAGGACAAGGGCACAAAAAGGCAAAGAAGCATCAGCTGTAAGGTACAGGCAAGCAGTGCCTCCATAAGACTTCACTGGGTTTATCTGGCTAGAGAAGAAGGGAGGGTTGGCAGGGTGTATGCCATGGATAGGTGTGGGGTGAAGCACGTACCTACCCCCCACCCCAGGTCTCTAACTTGGCCTGGGCTTCCTACAGCAGTGCTCACTAGTCACATCTCACCATCTATTACCAGGATCTAGTCCCGATTCTTCAAGCACAGCAAATCCTAGAAGCAAGCAGCCATCACCTCTTGTGCTCCTCTCAGTTCAGGGGCTCTCCTTTAAAGTACAGTTTTAATCGTGACTGCTGTTGTCACAGTGGGTACAAGCCTGGTAAGTCAGTAAGAACGAGGGTGTGTGGAAAGTTCTGCACGGTTTGAGAGGCATGGTGGGCAAAGGACAGACCCCATGTGCATGTATGGCCAGACCTGAGCTTTGCTCTGCTCATTCAACACTACTGACTCCAGAAAGTACGTCAGTGCTGACCGTCTCCACATGCCTCTGGGCATATGGGTAAAGCCTGTATTGCTTCTGTGTCTCTAGAAACACATGAGGTCTTGTTACTCTAAGATCTTTGTAATTTGCTTGGGAACTGTTAATGAAAGCTCTCCTGTCCATGCTCAGTTGCTTCACAGCTAAAATGTCACTGTAAACACGACAGCTGCCTTTGTATATGTTTGGAAAAGGGACTGCCAGCTTTAACACTGACTTGGGCACCGGCACTTGCCGAACTTAGAAACCTCCTTTCCTCCTCCTTGTGTGCTGCTAATAAAGGTGTAACTAATATACATTTACTCCCCCTAACAAGATACCTTCACACTCCCCACTACAAAAATCCCATCCTACTACCACCACATAAAATATATCTCATGTGAAACCTACTCCTTTTGATACGTCCTTGCACAGGTATTACCCACGGTGGCAGCCTATGAAAGCTGTAAAAGATCCTCAAACTTACGAGCTTCTGCTCCTCTTTCCAGGACTTTACCACCTTATTCCTGGAAATCGTTTGTTACACTGACCCAAGAAACAAGGAGTACACTGTGCAAGTTCTCAGTCATCATGGTGGAATTAGTTTGAAGTATTTGATATGAAAATTGTGCTCTTTTAGAGGAGGAGAGGGTGGGGAAGAACTGAGAAAATAACTGTAGAAATACACACTAAGTTTCCACTTACAGAACATTAAGTTCCCTTATTTCATTAATATATGGAAAATATGCAGTGAATTCCCTGTTGTTAGACTCTAGTATAAACGCTCAGCCTTTTGTGCTGGGGGACCTAGCAGAGAAACATTCACACTATTGTGTCTGTTACTGCATGTCTAATCTGGCGGTGAGTATCTGAAAAGTGTCTGCTACAAGCTCTGCAATGAATAACACTGCATCAAGGACTTGGGCAGATAAAATTAACAGAAATCTAGTTAAGTGACCCCAAAATTGTATGGAGATGCTGGTAGCTTTATCTGTCTCTCCTACTGTGCTCAATCCAACGCTGCATCCCATTAAAAATGTCTAACTTGCAATTGGGTAATGCCACCTTCACACAAAAAGCCCATTAACAAAACACAAGTACTAAATAGTCAACCTTTAATACCATATAGCTGAAGACGATCAGAACAGGCTCCATTGGTTAAGTTATAATACTAACAAGAAAATGTCAATTCAGAAAATCACTTCAGTAGCTGCAGGGGTAAGTGTTATAATCTGTCAGTTTAACTAAGATGCCTAATGTAAGTCAAGAGATGCCTTCTGTAAGTCAACTCATCCTGGTAAAAAAGGGTCTGTAACTTTTTTGTTAGCGCAGCTCAAGTGCTCAAAAGGTTTTTATTCATTTAAAATATGTTCCCTTTTGTATGGTTTCTAAAAGGCTCATCCCAATCTTCATATTCTCATTCTTAACAGTTTTAATGGTCTCATTTTGACACAAGTCATGGAAAGAACCAAATACAAATCAACACAAATAATCATTACGTGTTCCTCATAACTTCCTCAGAAAAACATCTACACTGGCATGTTTGTGCATACATCAAAATGCAACAGTTTGCAGACTGTGCCTGTGCTCTAAAATCAAACCCAGGTCTCCCTGTTTAATCAAAATGACTGTCAAAATATAACTTCCATTTATTTAGTTTATGTATTCGTCAGTGATGTTTAATAATATGTAAAGGATGCTCTTTAAAGAGTAGCACAACAGTCACATTTTTAATTGTGGAGGTGTACCAAAGGCCCTCTCTGCAGTCTGTGTGACAGGGTATATCCACCATGCATCAGGCATTTGTTATGTGGGAATTGTCAGCACCAGATGGCATGAAAAACAAAGATGTTTTCCAGGTTGATTTAAAAAAAGAGAGACACTAAGCACTTATTCCGTATATATTCTGAAGCACAGTATTATTATTGGTGCTACAAATGCTTTCTGAATCACAACAAGCATGTGAATAACCGAGCTTCATTATGGTCATATGGGTTAACGCTAGCTATTGACAACACACTAATCACAACACTTCAGCCGCATCACTTTATGACAATAAAAGGAAACAAATGAGATGCACAACCCAGCATGCCTGGGGTAGGGTTAACCTAATACATTCACTTGTCCTTCAGCTGTGAAACTAGCAGTATAATCTTGCAACTGATCCCATATAATCATTTTGTCAAAGATATATTTTAGTAGTGAAAAGGAATTCACTCATGCTAGGTTGATTCCCATTACCACGGTAAATCTGGCCTGCTTGGAAGCAGAGATGGGAGTACCCTACCAAGCTTAGCTTGTTGCTGTTGTTGAGCTTTTTCTCTTTTTTCCCTGTTTTTTAATAACCAAGGTCATGTGGTGATTGGGTAAGCAAGCTGACAAGTTGCTGGCCTGATCGTTTTTGTGGACACTTGCAAGCTGGAAAAGAAATGTCCTCATTTGGATCAGCTGCATTGAAGACGAAAGAGAAGAGCCGTGAATCTTCTGCTAAATAACCTACCTTGCCTATTGAATTCATTCAGCCAGAGAAAACCTTATTTGCTGTCCACTCAAAAAGTAACTCTCAGAAAGACTGTGAAATTAAGTATTGTGAAAAGCCAGTAACATTTATGTCACCCCAGTTAAGAAACAAAGCTGCACAGATTCACTGTATCCTTCATAGCCTGTGCTAGAGTAATTAATTAGCATGCATACAAAATGTCAAAGGAAAAAGAGAAATCTTCAAAATACATAAACAAAACATTCTTCTGAAGAAATCATTGTATGACTTTCAGTTCCTCTCATGCCTTTTCATTTTCCTTGAGTGAAAAAATTCAGCAGCAACAGAATAATATATACAGTTCCTGAAGAATGATTGCCAATTGCATTCAACTCTGACATGATGAAGACGCAGCTGCTAGAAAATAGTTAATAAAGAAGCCCAAAATAAGCATCTAGCAACTAATGCCAGAAACAGAATGTCTCTACTATGGTAGTGACACAAAGTAGGTGAAGTACTGAAATGACAGCCCTTCTTCACCTACAGAAGTGCATTGGGTAACACAGTGATCCCTGGTTAGGTCAACCAGGGTTCACAGTGGTACCAAGGCACACCTGAAACCTCACGCAAGTCAGCGAAACCAAGGCAAGCTGCATGCCGAAATCCATCGAGGCTCTTCGCAACAGAGCTGGATCAGTCTTGGCTTGTCAGAAAAGGTGCCCAGTGCACACTCATATCTGTGCTGACTGACAGCTATCTCCTGTCTCATCAGCACAGCAACCCACCTTCACCAGCTACAACTCAGCCACTTCTTTTGCGCGAGATGCAAATCTGGATCCATCTTACAGCTGCAGTCCAAGAGAGGCTAGTTACAAGAAGGGGGCTTAGATACAAGAAAACCCATGCCATTGCTGTATCATACCATGCTTCACACTGTACTACACTGATATCATCAGAAAAATACCCGCCATACAATTGTTTTAAGTCAGCTAAATATAGACATACTGCAATTATTTAGGTCAGGTGAGCAGGTTGAGGCTTGCACTAGCAAGTCTGAGGATTCCACTGAAGAAAAACTAGATTTCAAGTTTATCAAGCTGCTTGATATCTGTTAGCATCGGGAGGAAAAAACATAGTAAGTTTTACTGAAAATGCATTTACACATGGACTGCTGAGGAGGAATGGAGCTTCCTGTGAGGACCTTACTGCAGGAGGTATTTTATACTGCGGTTCTGCAGGAGAGCCGAGTACTTGCAAGAATTCCACTTTTCTGCAGCAGTCAGTAGATTTTTATTAGAAGTCAGGATTTTGGTTTCATTCTTTCTCCAGCATTTATAGGGAGTATGCTTGCAGGGGGACCACATCATGGATAAATGGGTTCTCTAACAGTCTTGTAAAAAGATATAGCAAGCAATACTCAGAGACTCTCTAGGAAGCAAACAGCTTCATA
Source organism: Psittacus erithacus (assembly GCA_009867235.2). Taxonomy (NCBI): domain Eukaryota; kingdom Metazoa; phylum Chordata; class Aves; order Psittaciformes; family Psittacidae; genus Psittacus; species Psittacus erithacus. Next base: position 37,975 of record WYDI02023304.1, on the reverse strand, counting down.
GCTGTGCTGTTTACTGCTCTATGTGATGGAGCTTTTCTGTCTGTCAGGGTGTTTCTAATGCCCATGTGCAACATTAAGGCTTCAGGCTGAGCATAATCAGGGAAACAGCAGAAAGGTGCCACCACAACATTGAAAGGGAAAAGATCTCACTACTCTGGCAATCAGCATTCTCATATGGTAAGAGAAAGTATAGACAACGTAAATGCAACTGAAGGATACGCTTACACAGGTAGTTTCACAATTAACCTGCTTACGAGAGTGTATATGTGGTGTTTGCATAAATTACACACCCACTTAGACACACGTATGCAGCTGCTCATGAGCTCAAGTACATCATTATTTTTAAATCACACTCTACACCGTATCCAGGATTGCTATTCCTGAAACAAGTGTTGTACAGAGAAATGCTGAAAGAGGTTGCAAAGTGTACATGAGCTCCTTAATGCGGAGTGTTTAATCTTCTACTTATCTGTATATAGCAAGTTGTTTTTGTAGGGTGGCAACATCATACAGCAAAAGTGATTTGAAACTAAGTGTAAAGCACTAGTCAACTGTGAAATCTCCCATCATACACTGAATTGAACAGCGATGGGATATTGGCTTCGTCATAGTTACAATTCCAACGAGGCTAAACGTCTGTTCTATCCTCTGATTTAAATAAAAATGCCTTGTTGTTCTCAACTGAAGCAACACGTAGGGAACCAATCCTGCCTTCCTGAAATGCCCTGCTAGTGCTGCAAGAACAAATGCAAATACCTCCACTCCCGCTCTGAATTCCACTTGAAACTGGTAGTTTTTCCACAAAAAATATGGTCCAGTGCAGTGATGCTTAACCTTTACTGACACCATCCCAGGCCCTCCTTGACACACAGTGCCTCTGAGCTCTGAGGGAAGCCTAAGCATCCAGGTATCTGCTGCTCAGTAATAGGAACGAAGTAATGATCCCGGACCTTGCAAAGCCTAGTTCCCTATGGAAATGCATTTTGCAATTGATTGCAGACTCTAATTGAAGGCTCGCCTGTAGCTGAGACATTCTTGATGTGCCTCTCCTTGCCGAGTCCCCGATGTCTACTAATACATCTGCCACTACATGCTGGGCAGGAAAAGAAGGGGGAGAAATTGCTATAAGCAGCTCTTAGTTCTTGCTGATGGAATCTTTGTACAGAGACTGCGAGCTGGGAAGGTGCACTGGAGTGTAGCAGGCTGTGGTGGGGAAAGAGGAGGAGAGGGAGGAAGCGCAGGACTTCTTGCTGCTAGACAGCATGTGGGGTTTGGTGGAGGAGGGCTGAATTCAGCAGAGACAACATCAGGGTGTTGGCTTCGCTAGAGCTCTCAGTATTTCAACTAGAACAGGCAGCACATTGCTACAGGAGTTACAAGGACTTGGGGATACACAGGTATATAAGGGACGTGAGGGAAGACAAGCTACCACAGCAAAATGAAGGGAGACGTCAGCATAAAAAGTCTGAGAAACTTCAGAGGAATAAAACATACGTAGGCAACAGACAAAAATACAAAGTCACATAAAGAAAACAGACAGAGCTGCCAGCCCCGCTCTATCCTTTAAATCACTTCCACCACGTTCAATTGCTCTGACAGATGCAACCCAAAGACCTAGCTGGATTATCTAAAACCAACAGTGTACTTGGTGAAGGCCATACACGTACAAGAACAAACAAAACAATCTGACATTATTTCTACTGAAGCACAGTTCTTATCTCCTCTCTAAGGGAAATCAAAGATTTCCTACGAGCACATAAAGAAAATCAGCTGAAACAACACATATGTCCTTGTGGGGAGAATAAGGAAAAAAATAAGGAAATAAAGATGTTCTTTTAACTTTTCCCCCAAAAGACATACATGGAAAAAAGCCATAGGGTAGGCTGGGTGAAAAAGCAAGATACTACGTGACGCATATTTAATCTACTCAATTTACTTTTAAAAACAAATGCATTATTGATCCCTGGTTTGTCTCTATTATTCACACTGTGGATTTTTCTCCATTCTTGCCTCAGGCAGTGATAAAACCACACTCAAGGGTCACACAGACCAGCAGCCATCATATTCAGCAAATCTACAACAGCTCAAAACTGAAATATTTCCAGATAATCTGGAGCTCAATGCATTTCAGATGAACGGGAGGGGCAGCATTTTATCTTTGAAGCTAAATGGCTTCTGTTCTTCACTGTACAGTAGTGCGTTTCATACTACATCAACACCAGCTACATGAATGCTGCTAAAACAAGCGCTTGAGCAGGATGTTTGACTTGACACACCACTGCACTGTCACAACATTTTATGCACTGATTTTTTAAGAGGAAGCATTTTTTTCCTCCTTGTCTAGATGCTGCTTCATTTCTGTAGAAGTCATTTGACCAGCAAGTGGTGAGCTCCATCTGAAAGTACAGACCCTCCTTTCGTCCAGCAAAGGTCACACTGTACCTTACTCTATTCTATGCCTCTGTATGTATTAGCAACCATCAATATACCCTAGATACTTCATTTCAGGCTGTATGGCAGCAACTCTGTGAGCAAACATTGCACCAAAGCCACCAGAAGCCATTGAAACACCTCTCCATGTTGCACTTAAAACTCTTTTTGCTTGTTCTGTTGCCAGAGAACACAACAATATGCACAAAAGAAGAATTAGAAAGATTTTGAGGGATTGGATTAATGGGAAAACTGGTTTAAAGAAAGGATCATGAAAACCTGAATTATAAAATGCTAAAATTCCAGCAAGCCTGACTGGTTACAACTGTGTATCTCATACTTCTGATGCTCTTAGCAAGTCCCCGTACGCTAGAGTACAGAACAAGCGATTAATGGGTAAAACACAAAAATAACAAACTTTAGGATAACCTTGACTCTTCCACTTTTTTTGTTTAAAAGGACGAATTCAGTCACATGCTAATTATACATACCCGCAATAGTACTCCCTTATTGCAGCACTTCTTTTGACTGGCAAACAGCCTCTAGCATCATTGCCTTTTAAACCCAACAACAGCAGCTGATCGAGAAAATATCCCCGATCTCATCAGGTTCTTCAGTGTGCCAAAAGTTCACAGCATTAACTGTCAAACAAGTATTTCTAAAAAAATATGTTTTCTGTTAATATCTCTCATTTGCATTTCACTCACAAGTGTGCATTTACTGAGTCTTTCATACTTCAATCAAAAAAGGAGATTAAATAACTAGTTAATGGCACTTCCAATCCCACAAATTCCAATCCAATTTAGGCTTGATATGAACTTTACGTCTTATTAACACTTGTTTTAAGTAACATTTCCAGTATGTATTCTGACAAGTTGTCACGGTGATGTTTTATTTCCTTTTCTTTTAATCATACAAGCAAATGTGTTCTGCTTTAGCAAGGAAATTCCTAATGTTTAGAAAGGTTTATCAAACATCAGCGTTTCTGGTTAAACCAACACTGGTAAATCCAGCTTTAAAGTAAAATGATTTCACCTTGTAGGACGCCATTCTTCAATGTGGGGGAAACCCTCAACACACATTTTCCATGTCCTTTGGAACAATATCCAAATTGATATAAGGAGAAAAATGCCAACGCAAATGACAAGTACTGTAATCAGAAGCAGTGCCTGTATTTGCAAAGAAGGAGCCCATGGTATGGTTGGTTAAATCAAGCAGCGAAGGACGCGGAAGGCTAAGAAATTTCTTTTATCCAACAACCCAGTACAAATAAGGAGCTGATCTGGACAATTTCAATGTAAATTTCTTACCACCTGTCAGACAAGTGAGATTTAAAGACCTCCACTTAAAAAAACAGGCATCTGCAAGCTCAGTCCTTCAGCGAAAATTGACCTCCCAGCTCAATTTCCGTGTAGATGTAGCCATGCAGCAGCAAACGGGGTTTATTCCAGAGCTTTATTAAATCTGTACGCCGAGCATGAGGTGACCCATGTTATGTCTGGGGAAAATGACTCTTGCGAGGCAAATCTCCACCTTCCACACCACAGCCAAACACAACTAATCCCCTGGGAAACACGACATCCCAGGTAGGTTAGAGGCAGGCATACAGAAAAACATTTAAGCTTATTGGATGTAGAAACCTCATTGATTATTACTTAATGAAGCAAACTAGAGAAAATAAAAGATCTTTCATTAGGATAAACGTAAAAAGAAGGGGGGTCAGCTTCAAAAGCTTTTTACATAATCAAAACTGAATGTGTTAGAGTCACGCTCAAGGAGCAGCTTTAGCTAATGTGATTTCCATTAATTTTATCAGAGTCCTCTCTATACATCCATTGGAAACAGCTTGCATTAACATGACAGCTGCACATCTCCAGATTGTGAAAAATACCTCTGCAACATCAAATGGGGCCAGGATTATTTCATTGAGTTATTGATATGCATTCACCACCCACCACAGCACAGTCTTCCCCACATCTTTGGGGACAGAAACCAGCAAAAAAACCCCTTCAAAACATCACTGAGGAGGGAAAATTATCCCTCTATGAGACAAAATATTGACTGGCCATGGCAATTACAGCAGATCTAGAGAGATTTTAGCTCAACTCTCCTGGCAGGACTTACCTGGAGGGGTAAAATAGCCTCTGCCAGCTCTAAGCCTTTAGAATGAAAAAGGCACTTCACACAACCCTCCTCCAGCCACTGCAGTGACCATGGACAAGATGGCAAAGAATACGTCTAAATTAAAATAAGACTTTATAGTATTTCCTGGCCTCCATGGGACCCCTGTGAGGACAGACTGGGGCAGCTCCATGGTGGCTGCAGCCAGTTCCGCCTTTTTCATCTTATTTCCAACCCCTGTCTCAGTCCTGTCAAGGAGAAGGAGTAAGAGAGTGTCTGTGCAGGCGTCGGGCAGGCGTCTGGCAGCCAAGGTCAAGCCACCACACTACCACAGATTTAGCTGGCATAAAACAGTCGAACTACTCTATTTTTCTTTCACCACAGCATTTTGAAAGCCTGCAAAACGAAGTCACAACAATATGCAGAAGAAAATCTATAAAAAAGGCAGGGAATGGAAAATAAAGACATAAGAGTACTTAGATGGTGAAACCAGTGTAAGAGTTTGTTCAAAACCAATCAAAGTAGTATTTTTGGGGGTAGGGAAGCAATTCCAGTTGGATTTTTCTAGTTAGATTTACAAAACTAACAGACTGTTGTTCTAGAAGAAATAAAGGTTGATTTTTATAAATCAATTGCTAAAAAAAAGGACCTCCACAACAAAGCAAGAAAACTCACAGTACTGATGAGTCAAACCCAATGAGATCAATACCAATGCTTATTTGAAATATACTTATTTATATATGAGCTTTGTAAAATAACCTCATCCCGTTTATGCAAATAAACGCTACTGAACTTGCAGTAACTACCTGGAGACAGGAAAAGAACAAAGTGTGTAGGGTTATGCGAGTCTGAACGTTACTAAAAATCATTTTGAAAGCAAACAAAGGTGCAGCCACTAAGATAGTTAAGAATAAACAAATCATACTAACACCGTAACCGTTACTAATCGAACCACCGTTAAAACCACCTTGTGTCCAGCACTTGGTATTTAGAAGTATTCCAGGAATAAAGACAAAAAAGTGTTGGACATCCGAATGAAAGCAGGATCTCCAAAATTCAGAAGAGTCAAAGAAGGATTTGTATTCCTTAGAAAATAGGAGATTACAATTAAACCTATATGACAGAAATGAATACAGACAAAGAGAAAGACTAATTACTGCAAAGTATCCAAGTTCACACAAATACCAGAAGAAGGGAAATGAACTTGAATTAATAACCGCCCTCTCAAGTAAGAAACTGGAAGAAATCTCTATACAAATTGAAATAGCAGGAAGGAGGGAAAAAGCCCACTAAGACAGCAGTCAGACTAGCTTTTGCAAACCGATTCAAAACTGCTTAGAACATTATTTGAAGAGAGAGCTAGAGTGCAATAAATAGTGCTAAGCCAAAGGAGGAAACAATGAATGTGTGAGCTTCTGGGACATTTCTTGTGCTGAAATTTTAATATAGATCTTGTTTCCTCTCAGTTCCAATCAGATTCCACATGTATCTTTCATGTTCTGTGTATGTAAGAGTAGGACACCACCAGGTACACACTGAAAGTAACAGATGATTCAAAAAGGATTTAGATAGCTTTGAAAACTCAATAACCAAACTAAAAAATCCCCCACACTAATTTAACAAACCAAGTTCAGAGTGCGAAAAAACATCACCTTCTATATCCAGTTTTAACACACGTAGATGCTACTGCCACAAGCAGCTCATCTCTGTCCCCCTGGAGTTATGCCACACTTACACCTGCTGGCTGAAATGGTTGCGTGAGCATCCTTTCCTTTGGTCCAAATCAAGTGGGATGGGCTGGTTTCAACAGCTTCAATCTAGGCTGCTTTTCTTCCATCCATCCTCCTTGGGATTGAAATGGATTAGCAAGCAGGTAGACTGACAGACCCAGAGAGGCTGTGAATGCCGGCATGGGCAGCTGAAGGAATCTGTGGGGTGCACACTGCATCAGCAGGTGAAACTGGTGCAGCCAAACAGTGCTCATATTGGATTGTCTGGGTGTTTTGGTTGTGGTCTGGTGTTTTTCTTGCTTGTTTGCTGGTTGGGTTTATTTTTTAAGCAAAGGATCCTGTAAGCATCTGCATCCAACACATATTAATGTGATGATACTGTCTTAAAGGCTGCAAATTACAGACAGATAATTCAGGATTGGACTGAAGCACATGATTACCTCCTAGTGTTTACTAAGGATATTCAGATTTGTTGTGAAGGAAGAGGAAGAGAGCTTCATCATCAGTTCTGACATTTTAGGGGAAGAAAAGAGCCTTATAATTTAGAGATCCACAGACATTAATGTATTTAGTAGGCAGTCACAAAAATAAGCAATAAATAGAGAGTAAGCTAAATAGCAGGGCTCATACATAAAAAGTTACAAATTAAGACTGCACATGAAATTCAGGCAAAACCATTTTGTTTAGTAAGTAGAAAACCAGTGAAATATGTTGACAGTAAGAGTCATAAAAACAAATGATAAAAATAAGTAGATTAAAAAAAACTGTGGAGGTAAGAGAAAACTTAAGACACTGAGAATGATAAAATGTGAAGCCAAGGCTGAAATATATTCAGTGCAAATATCAAGGTGACCTCTTCCGAGCCAGAAGCTTTGACACTGTGAAACTTCAATAATTTGTAACAATTGGTCTATTAAGTAAACATAAGTCATTATCCAATGTAATTGTTTTTCAAATAGATAATTTCTTCAAATCACATGTAATTTAAACGTAATACATCTTTATGGACTAAAAGTCTATATTTTACTGGCATAAGTGCTGATGGAGAAACATTTCTATCTATTCCTTTTCAGAAAGTGTTCAGCTTAGTTAAGGTCAGCATAAATGCCAAGTAATCAACATGGGAAAATCAGAAGAAGGTCAACTACTAGGAACAGTAATCTTGAAAACACGAAACAAGCTAAGAAAGGAGCTGGAATTTAATTCTTTACCATCAAATGCATGAACTAGAACATCTCTGACTGCCCTTAGTGAGACAATTCTCAATATCCTGGCTTTACTAAAGAAATTCAGTAGTAGTTAAATACTTCTACCTCACTTCTGCATGATTTTGAAAAACATCAATTGAAAATATACATGGGGAATTGCTCAAACCTTATGTATGCACATAAATTAAACAGCTAGAGATTCCTGTAAAGTCAAGTTTGTCAGTTGTACATTCTCCACTTTGTGGTTGCCAAGCATGGTAAATGCAACCACTGCCTCCAATTGCCTATAGCCAATAAAATGGTGACAACTCATTAATCAGGTCACACAATAGCAAGACTGGTATAAGATTCCACAACATGACATCCTCATTAGGAATATCAGGGAAGCATTCCCAATATGTACCCACATTACCTGCATCATGGCTGACAGCTTTGATTGAAAAGGAGCTTTGAACCTCACATCATCTTTTGTGAAGAGCCTACTATATACATCAGTAGGCTATTGCTTTACTGAAAACTAGTAAATTATAACTTATGGAGTCAATGGCAAAATAAAATAGAAGATTCCTAGAGCACTGACCATCACTGCTCCACATTTTATCATTCTCAGTGTCTTAATTTTCTCTTACCTCTACAATTTTCTTTTATCGCTTTCTTCAATATTGGATTTAGGACTGTGGAAAACACAGCAGCTTTTCCTTAATGTTCACTCTGGGAACTAGGCTTTATTTTTCTAGAAGAGACAAAAATCATCTCTTAATTAAGCAATGTCTGGTGATTGAATTGTTCTCTTCTCTCATTCCTAAAGCCAGGAAAAAAAATCCCTGTAAGGCTACAGTCAGGTAGCAAATATAGCTCAAAATGTTGTTGTCTTACAGCAGTAATGTTCCTAATGGCACTTGGCTAAAAAATACATTCTAGACTCATAATGGACTGCTATATCGTGTTTACTAGTTACAACAAAAAGAATGGTTAAAAACCTATCAGCAGCATAATGTTTAGCACCTATTATGGACACAGATATAACTACCTTATGGCAATTAAAGGCATAAGAAAATGATTAATGTTCTGAAGCCGTAAAACTGCATCAGTTGAAAAGCTATTATGATTGCACTGTCTACAGCTCGCAGCCTACACCGGGCAATTTACGTCAATATGCATTCTGCATAAAACTGGTACTCATTTTTTCCAACACTAGATAATGAACTGTTACATAAAGCTTAAACTACACACCACACACTGGTCACTGCTGGAACAGTCGATTTACTCTTATCCTAAGGACGCAGCTGGTTTAAGACTAGGTTCTAGATCTTCCTATTCTGCATTTTCCTCATCTAAATGCCAAACATTTCACACTGTCAGCTTCTCCATTTTAGAAATACGCTTTTTGATCACAAGAACTGAAAAACAGGAAAATGGATACAGAAAACATGCTACCCGCCTGCCAGCTGGAACAATGCGCTGACATTTATACCAGCTCTTATTCAGCTCAGGGATGTCTGAAGCAGACCCTTCCCAGGCAGGAACAGCATAATATTATTCACATTGAACAGTACTTTCCTCAATAAGTGACCTGTAAGTGCTACTCAATTTGACTAAACAAACCAGAATTTGGTTTCTTTTGACAGAACAAGTCACAACGTGTGATGAAAGATGATATTTTCCATATGGGATACTTCCAACTCTCTGAAATGCAAAGGATTAATGCTCTTATTCCAGAAAGAAATGAAAATAGAAGGGGACAGAAAGTCTTCCACTGCCACAGCATCACATACAGTAAATTATTAGCCTATAAATGGTATTGCACATTATTTCTGTTAAAGCGTTCCTTCAAACATCACAGAGAGAAGGGAAAGGGGAGAAAAAAAGAAGTGATATGCTGCATTGTCCAAAGCGAAATTGGAAAATGATAGATACGGTTTATCATCTAGTAATATACAGGAAAGCAAGCAGCTCCACTCTTTCGTATATAACTAATATATTGAAAGGAGTAAAAAGAGAGACACACACAAATCGCTTACAAATCAGACTTTAAAGTAATGTTCTTTCCAAGGGGCTAGATACTCTTTCAAGAAAAAGATAACAAAGTCTTCTCCGCCCAAAATGGAAGTTATAAGGAAGGTATGATACATTGAACAAGAATTCTCCTCTGCTGAAGTCAATGAAATTAGAGTCAAAGTGAATAGGGTCAATTCTAAAACGCAGCATCTATTCCTCTAAATGCAATGGAATATTTCACAGCTACTGTAAACCACTATAACTTCTTTGAAACCGAGGTATATCAACTTACACCAGCATGAATTTAGCTCTGTTTCCATTCTAGTTAGCATTCGAAAACCTAAAATCCTAGCAGTAGATAGTACAAAGAACATCATTATGAGTAGGTTATTTAAAACAGGGTCTCATATTCCAAATATAAACCTAGAAGCCACACATGTGCTGCACCATTCCAACAAGTACAAAAGATGAATGCTAACTAAAACATCTACCAGAAGATCTCAAGCTTTTTTCCATAGCTGACAAAATAAGTCTAGTTCTTCAGGCTACTGTTCTTTCCTTTCCATCTGGAACCAACCTAGGTCCTATTCCCCGGCATAACTTCAGAGACTATAATTGCTCAGACCTGTGAGCAATAATCATTGTGGTGACAGGCTTCTTGTACAGTAGCCATAACAGATCCACCCAAACCAAGGAGCCATCTCAGTTCCTATGGGATCAGACACAAAATCACAACATCACTTAGGTTGAGCTCACTCCAGGCGCCTTGCAAGCCACAGCCCAGTGAGTCTTCCTCCTCAGGACTAATCCCGGTGATCCCCATCCCACAACAGTGATCGACGAGGTCCTGGGTGGCACTCAATAACCTTTATTGCGCCTGCCAAACCCTAGCACTGGGAGTGAACAGTTTGTTTATGGGCCGTGCTGGTGACAGGCACACCAACAAGGTCCTCTGGTTCAGTCTAATGGGGTGAATTGAAAGATTAGTCTGTCATGCTGGCATGAGGCCTCATTTTTCTCCTGTGCTACATAGGTCGCCCCCTTCCCGCAGCCTGTATTTGATTGTGATTAATTCATCAAGGCTGGCTGTAGAATGGAAATGAAGAAATGGATTGCCAATTACAGTTAGTCTTCTCACAGAACACCCCTCAGACAGGCGCTATTCTGCAGTAGTGACAGCTCAGAAATAAACTGAACGTGGTTTTATTAAGCAGAGAGCTGACCCAAAGTGTGTTTTAAAGCAGAAGGTGACTTCCCACCACCCCTCCCTCCCCAGCTCTTCAGTAAACGGTGGGCAGATACACAAAGAGGCCATCCACATCTATTTCTGTAGTCACCTTGTTCAGACACGCTGAACTTCTGACTTAACACTCTTCAACAAGATGAACATTTGTTTCTGAATACCTTACCTTAGGTAAGCCTGAAGGGGAATTTAATATGTACACTGTTACTGCTAAGTAAACAAAACTAGCAATGGCTCTGCTCTATACAGAAGCTCTTAAAAGCATTCAAACTTCCCCCTGAACAGTACTCACAGAAAGGTAAGTTTTGCCTCTTGCTGCGTTTCCTCTGCAGTAAACCTCATGTGTTCTCACAAGCTGTTTAATATTGCATTGATACAGACAGGTACCTTAAACTGAATAATCGGATTCTGACAGATTAAGGAAATAGGAAACAATTCCACAACAGCCTGATTTTTTTTGTTAATAATTATTAATACGGAATTTGAGAAATAATACCTCATTCCTGGCAACGTATGCATGCAATTCATTTTACACACCAGCAAATTACTCGTTGCATAGATTCAAAGCATGTGTACAAATCCAACTTCTTACTGCCTTAGAAATTCAGAGTTTAAAAAAATAATCCCTTTTCCCTCAAGAGAATTCAGACCACTGTAACAGATGCTTCCTTCCATTGCTGAAATCCAGTTAACTTTATACTATCGTAGTGGGTATCACATCTTCACACAGAAGAAAGGTGAATGTGTTTCCAATAGTCAGCGGCACACAGTGGCTTTAAATGTGCTCTGAAGACAAAAAGGCACAGCTCTCTTCCTTGCCCAAGGTGGCCTTCCATTAACACATCCACCACCGAGATCTGTGGTGCACAGCACTGCAGAATATGTCTTTATAAACAGGATGCTGGCTTAGAAAGAGGATTAGTCATTCATTACGCTGAATCATCTGACTTTGCTATTCTTCTCCTGCCTCCGCAGCAGTTGCCCTTTCCGATGATATATGGCAGCATTCCTATCTAACAAAGATGCAGAAAAAAGGGACACCGCAGCGAACGACCCTTGGAGGCAGAGACACCTTTAAACTGTCTTTCAGGTACTTTGATGAGACTCAGAATAGCAGGTTTGTGCTGTTGATCTTTTCTTTCATGTCAGGAGAAACAGAAAGCATTTGCCCTAACGTCAATATATTTTTACCTTCCACAGGCCACCTCAAAGCACCAAGATTTTCACACACACTTCTTCAAGAACCTTCAGATATCAAATATATAAATGAGAGATGAGATTGGCAATGTAAATTTATTTATATGGTGACTGTCAATATTTGTATTTAGGGTCTCCAGCGCTGACGAGGCCCATTACGACAGGTATCATATAAATACACACTAAAGCACAATGCCTGCTACAGAGGAAAAAAAATAGAACAAATAAGGGGCAGCTCCACAATGTTATGTGACCAGACCCATCACTGTGCACTAGAAATAAGGATCAGAAAGAGGAGCTGTTTACCTCAGGCATTTACTGTCTAATGCAGTCACAGAAGTTCAAAAAGGTATAGTTAATACCTTTTGTTGTAAAACTACTTGATACATGTCACACCAAAAATATTATGCATAGAATCACTGAATGGTTTGGGTTGGAAAGGACCCTAAGATCAAGTTCTGAGCCCCCCCTGCCACAGGCAGGGATGCCTCACACTAGACCATGTTGCTCAAGGCTCTGTCCAACCTGGCCTTGAACACTGCCAGGGATGGAGCATTCACAACTTCCTTGAGCAACCTGTTCCAGTGCCTCACCACTCTCACGGTAAACTTGTTGACCATTATTCCTGTTCAACTTTAGTGTCTCACAGCTTTTAAAAGCTACTTATGGACACAGGAGCACAGACGAGTAGAACTATTCTATTCTCATTAAATAAGTTCTAAACTGTGAGTGTGATTCAAGATTAACTGAATGCATCTAACAGTTTTCATTTGTAAATGTCAGATAAAACAACTGCACAGTATTACAATGATTGTGGGTGATGATCTAGGATTAAACATCTTACCCTAGGCATTTTTTTCTAGCAGCTGAAGCACTGAGAATGTGTGCTGTGTAACTAAGATTACGCCACGGCGCATGGGTAAATGAAATCATTGCTAATATGACACACATCACCTCTAGTGCAGGCTTTCAAACCCAGGAGCAGCCTTACAGCTGTCAAGATGATACCTATTCTTCTTTAACTAGATTAATTTTTTACTCAGTTCAGCCTTTCAAGGCAGCTTAGTTGCATCATGAAATTTGACTGAAAGCATTACAATAGCTGTCTTTTTACAATGTGTTTAAAACTCAGGGGTAACACAGTTCACACACAACATTTTCTGTAGAAATGGGGAAAGTACGCGAAAGATGTTCTTACAGTTACTAAATTGTCACACTACAGTGAATCATGAATACAGTTAAAAGACACACACGACACCACCATGTTATTCTGAAAAGAAAACCTGCTTTACTCTAGCACTTGATGAGCTCTCACCAAGGAATCTGAGGTAATGGTGTGATTCCCTGGTACGAATCTTGCTTGTCAATGAAGAAAACATTAAGAATCTTGGAATCACAGAAAAACCCAGGTTGGAAGGCTGCAGCACCTATGGAGGTCGTTTGTTCCACCCTTCTGTTTAAAACAGGAATAATTTCAAACATGGAGGAGGATACCCAGGGCTTCAGAGAAACCAAAGAGAGCATGCCTTTGTCTTGCCTTCCAAATGCTGACCTCCCAAGATGAAATGTAGAGAAGTAGTCATGAATAGCAATACACAAGCTTAACTGCTTGACTTAGTGATTTAAATAGGTATCCAAATGATGAGATTAGTAGCCTCTTAACTCTTTGAGACAGTAATTTTAAGTTATCTTAGGCCAGTTCATTCTTTATTATACCTTTAAAACTAATGAGGTGAAACTGGATAATTTTGAGCTTAGGCATCCTTCTGCTTCTTCCACAATGCCGTGGCACGTTCCATGCTCATTAAAGCTAATGGTAATGGTGGAATTCACTAACAGATTGGACTTCAAATTCAGTTTTAGAGACATGCTGTTTTTTGGGTAAAGGGGTAAGACATCATCAAAGAAAAAATTCTGATAGGCATAGCTGGGTCTTTTACCAAGAAGTATTTTATACTTCATGTCTCATGTTAATTTAATGTCTCCAGAAGAAGGTCCATATATCTTTATTTTCTTACTTCAATTCACTTCTTAACAAATTAACTTCAAAGAGCTTCAACCTGTCCTGACTGTAAAGCCACAGACCAAACAAAATACTGTCTTGTTGACATCAGCCAGGAAAATTTAGAGAAGATAATTAAGTGATGCTGTCGCTCTATAACAATAAAGTGTTTTAACTTTCATCATGGTGACTGAGACACTTTTAATTCTGCAAATGGAAAACCACAAGTACCAAAACAAGCATGGTATCTGACCAGCTGAAGCCCTGTTTGTGATATCAGCAATATGTTCTCTGAATACCAGAGATTTATTCAAGCTCTTTCATGCTGTGCAGAATGGTTTGCCTGTGAAAAAAATACAAAAAGTGACAGGAAAAAGGGGAAAAGCGCCTTAAGGGCAATATGAGTTTGATGCCTTCGGAGATATTATGGCTTCTCTTTAGATAAAATCTGCAGATATCTATGTAGCTCATGGCAAAAACAACTAGACATGAGCCATGCTAGGAGCTTCAAGATGAAAGCCACTATGAAATAAGAGCAAGAAAGCGCATGAACAATTGTTTCTTGCAGAGTAGAACCAAGTCAGTGAAGTTAAAGAGTGTGGACAGAAGTTGCAAGATTGAAGGGGCACACTGATATAAGCAAATCTAAACACAAAGCAGTGAGCCTAACACAGGAGCCAAGGCTTTGTAAAGTCTGTAAAGCGTAAGTTCATTATACTTCTGCTGATTTTAAAAGAAAAATAGTAACCACGTAGAATCATAGAATATGGTTTGGGTTGGAAGGGACCTTAAAGCTCATCCAGTTCCAACACACCACCATGGGCAGGGACACCTTCCACTAGACCAGGTTACTCCAAACCCAATCCAACCTGGCCTTGAACACTGCCAGGGATGGGGCAGCCACAGCTTCTCTGGGCACCCTGTGCCAGCGCCTCAGCACCCTCACAGTAAGGAATTTTTTCCTAATAGCTCATTTCAAACTCCGTTCTTTCAGTTTCAAACCCTCTCTGCCCGTGTCCTACATGCCACTACATGCCCTTGTAAAAAGTTCCTCTCTGGCTTTCATGTAGGGCCCCTTTAGGTATTGGGAGGCTGTTCTAAGGTCTTCCCTGATCCTTCTCTTCTCTGGAAGAGAATAGACTCTCTCTCTCTTACTGAAAAGAAAAGGGAGAAGACAAAAGGAAAGGCCATGAAGCAACTCAGTAGTAAGTGTCCAACAGTCTAAGCTTTCAAAGAGAAATTTTTAAGGACAGTCACTAAATGCTGTTTTATTGAAGGACAGGATTTGTCCTCCAACATTCAGGGAAAATGCTGTAAGTTGGACCACTCAGCAAGAACTTCAACGTAGATAAAATTCTGGATAGTCTAACTACAGGATCCTTAAAACGCTGGCTTCCACTGAAAAGGAGAGCTTATTAAGTCTCTTGTCTGGAACCAAGTTTGAGCTTCTTCTTACTAAATACATCATATGAATGTTAATTTTAGACTGTTGAGAGCTCACTGATTTATGCTTTCCAGTAATAATTTTTTTAGTCTTTAAAGTATGGGAAGAGATCAATTAATATCATGGACACGGCACTGTCTGAAATAAGAACACTGTTAAATAATGCATGCAACAAATTTTTATACAAGTAGTAATTAGATTTCCAGGATTACTTGAATATTATAATAGTCATTTCATAGCTGCTACAATTATTAATTTTAATAATAATCTCAGTTAACTGGTGATCAGTCCCAAAAGCAGCAGCAAAAATGAGTTATGCAGCTTCCTCTTTGCTAAAATATTACATTATACAAATTAGGGAGTAAATAAGAAAATGCAATTAACTTCCCATGACTTACAAAAAATTACTGTTAAAACCACAGAGTAGTGTCAAAGAAAATGATGCAGTCTGAGTTGAGAGATAGAGCTGCTGATCAGATCATAAAATCGTGTTAGTTAAGAGAATCTTCTTAATGAGAATTTTCTTTACATGACCTACTGGATTTTCTCTCTCCCCTCCATCACAGGGAATTTATATAATATCCATTTTCCTAGGTCACCATAATTGACATCACAATATTCAAATGCTGATGATCACGTTCAGTATCGGGCCATTGCGATGGTTACAAGGACTCAAAGCACCAGGCAGGAGATAAATACAAGACTGCTTCACAGTTATTACTACATATTTGTGTATAGTTGCTCTAAAAAATTTGCATCTAACTCCTTCCTTGGAAAGATGCAGTGCAACCCTTATTAGAATTGCTCATTAAAGAAATATATAATCTTAGGAACAAAATGCCAACAGAAAATGAGACAAAACAGATGGGAAAGATGGAAATAGATTGCCTCAACCTTTAGCCCTGTGTCAGGAATTTATCCACCTTAGAAAACATTTGGTTTAGTCTTCTGACTCTGATTTTCAGAGGGCTTTTATAATTCTTCAGTAGCGCACCTGTCGGTTAATCCCTTGTTATAATCTATCCGGGATCACCTCACGGGGAGAAGAGCTGATGGATATGCTCGCAGCCCTCTGAGGATTGGCAAGATGAATCGGTCTTTGGAGACTGAGGAGGACACACCGGAGGTCAGGACAGCTGTGACACGAGCTGGCACTAGAACAAGGGACCTCTCTCCCCACATAAAGACAAAGCAGAGCAGAGGATCTGTGATACCTCTCTGCTTCCTGCCTTGAGAACATATTACCTGATTCTATTTCCTATACACACCACACACTGCTTTTTTTGCTCCTTGCTTTCTAAGCTTGCTTTTCAGACTCTCCTTTAGAAACACATAATAAATTTAACCTTGCAATGTTTTGCCACAACCAGGCCAAAAGTTACAAGTAAGCATAAGCGGCCTGACTCTAAAAGAAACTTACTCCAAAGTAATAAAGCTGTTTAAAATGCGGTGAACCTCTGCATTTCCACTGCCTAAATCATTGCAGATATTCGGCACTTTCGAGGCTTTAAGTCCTTTTCTTTCCCTTTCTCTGTGTTTTTAAAAGAAATGCAAACATACATTCATAACAAAACCGAAGAGCTGCCATTATCTTTCTTCGCAGAAAGGACAGATGCTATCATTTTAGTGAGAGTCAAGCTAAGGTAAAAAATACAGCTACGCTGATGTACAGACAAAGAGAAATACCAACTGGAGACTTCTCTTACTTACAGCTTTCCCTCCCTCTTTCCTTTTCTCTTTTTCTCCTCCCTTAAGTTTAAAATAACATTTAAATACTTGCTTATTTTTCCAACAGAAGTATCTAGGAGCAGAAGCCAAATCCTGTATGACTTTAAAATACCAGTAAGAAAGTAACAAATAGGTGTGCATAGACCATAACGTCTTCAACTCCTTCCATATGCAGTCGACCCCATAATTACCTCTCAACAGAGTATTGTGACAAACATGAAAATTCCTGTCTTCCCATATCCACCTGCAGAACCTTGTTTTAATTTTGCAGCTCGTAAGGTTTGGAGCACTAGATATCAGACATTCTTGTTCACGTTGCAGTCTGCAAACACCAGAGTCTGAGGATAGCTTCTTAAAGGCATTATAATGAGGTGTTCTGCCATAAAATCTACTGAGGAAAGTTGCTGCTTTTTTTCCTTCCTCCTTCTGGCAGTACCTCAGACATAACGAGATGGCAATTATGGGGAAAGTTGATGTGTAAATGGTGATTCACTGTGTATAAGGTGAGAATCTGACACACTACAGCCTAAAATAACAGTTTTTACCCTCAGGATTACATATTTGTCAGCAGATTTATTTTTATTGCTTTTTAATTTATATTTTTTTAACAGATAGTAAAATTGCCTTGGAAAAGACGAAAAAAGAGACAAACCAGAAGAAAATCCTTAAAAATGTAGCTGGCCTCAGAGAAGCTGTGATAAGGTTAAGACTGCCTTGCTTGAGTATTACTGAACCACTCCTGAGGCTCTGCTGCTCAATACTCCAGTACCTCCCCAGTGATACGGGAGTGCTCCAAGTCCTCTGTGCCCCTCCTGAGCAGTTTTGTCTAGGAATCTTCATGCTTTTGATATAAAGGAAAGCATTTATTGCAACAGAAGAGAGTAACACAGGAATCCATGGGGATATGGCTCTTCCTAACCTTCTCCTTCTTTGATTATCAGTTTATAAGCATTTCAGAGGTGACGGGAATCTCTTAGGAAAAGGTAACACCTCTTCCCCCAAACCCCTGAGTGCCTTTAAGCTCTTACTTGTTTTGCAGTCCTTACAAACATTCAGCATTGGTTGCTTTCCACTTCATTTTTTAAAGATTTAATCCCTCATTTGAAGCTATCAGACTCCCAAACCAAAGATCCCTCATGAGTGAATTTGTTGCCAGCGCTCTTTAAATAGGAGCACATAAAAATCAAAGTTTTGTCTCCTGGCACGGTGCCTTCATGGCAAACAGCCTTCTCGGGGCTTTAACTCATTCAAGCTGGAACATCCACAGTGTTACGGGTGGAGATGGAGTGTCAGAAAAGTGTTTGAGGAGGAAAGGCAGACCTTCCCCCTATCCAACACCCTTCTCATGAAAAGCCATCTGCCCTTAGCCAAAACCTCGGAAAGAGGCTTGCTTGCCTGTTTCTTCCCACTTTTTTTATGGGAGAAGAGGAGTGCTCTGCAGTGATGCAAACAGGAAAGGATTGCTTTCCAGAGAAGCATGACTACTCTCTCCTGATAATAACAGAAAAGGCAAATAATTGAAGCCTTTACAAGAATTTGAAGCAGAACACAATTCAGATTCCTAAATTGGATACACTCAGTTCATCTCTTGCAAATTCGTCCACTTCCATTTGGAAGTGAAACCCAATTCTCAGCCAAGGGCTCTTGAAGGGACAGCATTTGTTAATGTGCATCTGAGGTGAGAAATCAAGGCCGTGTGCTCTTTCAATAACATTTTATTGGGATAGTCCACTGTTAACTGCACGATACATGAAGCAATACTAATCAGCAAGGCCAGCAGGAATGAAGCTGATCCACTTGCTTGTCTAGACACTGACTTGATCTAAAGGAATGTGCATACATGGAGGGGAAAAAACCCAAACAAAACCAGGGAGATGAAAGCATAGCTTTGCGGCTTTTGGGTGTGCTTTACACCTCAAACTCATCACAGTGCATAATTTTAGCACTGCAACTGCTATCAAACATTCCTGAAAATACTGACACCTGAAGCCTGACGCAGGATTGCCTGTTTAATTACTGCTTTCAGGCAGAATAGCTGAGAGCCTGGCAAGAAGGCATTTATTTCATTGAGGAATACAAAGTTTATTAAAATGTAAACAGTAAAATCAATTAGAGATTGCATTCTCCAAACAAAAAAACCAAAACAAAGCAGCAGTGGATTTCAGCAGAAATGTGTCTGAATTAATTTCCAAAGGTGAAAACAGCAAACAATTACTGAAAAGCATCTGCCATACTACATAAGGTTTCAGTAGTGCTACAGCTTTCCAGTTAAAATCAATGCTAACATCAAGAAAAGCAGCTGTTACCTCAGGAAAAGAAAGCTAGAGATTCCTACCAGAGACCCTTTCCAACTTCCTGTACTGACTTCAGGGCATCATATCCCTCACCTGACAAGACCTTTTCTATTAAGTAGGCCAATTACGAAAGAAAATCATAGAATCAACTAGGTTGGAAAGGACCTTTAAGATCATCGAGTCCAGCCATTACCCCAGGACTACCGAGATCACCCCTAAATGAACTCCTATAATTTGTAAATTCCACTTACTAGTAAGCTCCATATATTTACGCCATTTGTTGCCTGTTTTTATAAGTTAATAACAAAAATGCATCTATATTAAAGATTAAGATTGAAGCCGAAGAGTCCAGAACCAAAATGCAGAGCTCTCCTCAAAGTTCAAGAAGGGCACCTGAACTCAGGACCAACACAGAGGAAAACGTTTCCTTTCACTGGAAACCACATTCATGTTCAGTGAGTTCTAGCGTCTGTGGCAATGGCATCGGCATGTTCTTCTGCACTGCTGGCAATGCAACTCAAGCAGAAAAGGACCCAAAAGTCTTTAGATTCTACCTTCTGAAGCCCAATTCAGATTTACAATCAGCAGTCGATTTCAAATTAGAAGTCCTTGAAAAAGAAGAAACAACCCTAAATATTCCTGTCACTTCCCCCACATCTGCAGTACATGATTAGACAAAACTAAAATTACTTTATCTAAAAATTACTGTGTTATTTTCACACAGTGGCAGCTATGTCAAACTATGATGTTACGGGATGAGTGCATTTTCTGACTCTATTGCTGCTTACCATGTTTCTTTAAAACCTTTCAGTTGTACAAGTAATCCAACCTATGCATCTGAACCGAAATGAAAGGGAAAAATCAGCCTCTGCTATTTTTAAATGAAACAATATTTCTGTCCCCTGGTTACTTGCACATCCTTCCAAATTCCTCCATGTTTTTCTAAATACGGAACAGCTTGTCTTCCTCCTCCTTCAAACATCGTGCCCACTTCTTCCACAATGTCAACCAAAAAGCAGCTGACTTTTTGTGATGGATTGCCTTAAGATTACAACAAAGCAAGTGACACATTTCATAATAACCCTTTCCCCCTCCAGTTCTTCAGGCGGCATTCATTTGCATGTAAATTAATAAACGAAAAATGTGGAATCACAACTCAAGGGAGCTAAGACAATTTCATGCTATTCTAGTAAGTTTGCTTGAGGAAAATACACTTTTTACCCAATCTTGGCCATCGGGAAGCCTGTTTTTCCCTGCTGAAGCCACAGTAGTGAGTTTAAGAGTTACTGGAGCCGCAGAAGTGTAATCACAGCTGTGGGTCTCGACTCACAGGCTAAGGGTTGTGCTAGAGGCTGCACAACAGTACCTCACTTATCAGCACACTGGTATCTCGACACATTCAAAGGTTTTGGGTCTCTGTTATTTAACACAGTATAAAACAGATTTACGTTCCAAAATGACATCTGATATGAAATATGATTGTTTAAAATTGTAATAATAGAAAAACTGAGTAAGCAATAAGCAACATCTAAGGTCTTACTTACCATAAATTCCTGTTGAAATACAGGGAAATGCCTGTAAAACAAATGAAAGAGGGAAAAAAATCAGTGGGATTTCTCTTTGCTGAACTTTTTATCAAAACCAAGGGTACTTTTAAATGCCTGTTTTCCAACATTCGGAGATTAGATGTTGTAGCCTTCACTGTTAGAGCAGTCAATTCATAGGCATTTTCATGTCATTATATGAAACATATTCCATATGTATTTCTTGCTGCCATGTTAATAAAGGCACATTCTTTTTCTCATCTTGAGCTATGAGCAACATTTGAACTTAGAATCGTTATTAAAACTGCCTTTTGAGCTAAAAATCAATGCCATGAGCTAAAAATTAACACCATAAGCTGGTACACTAGGAAAAAAAAAGGTCATATTCTCTGGATAGAGTTAGACAATGTTTCTTCAGTAGTAAAATAAGCTTGGTCAGCTTAAACCCTGCCCTCCCCTGCCTCTTTGCCATGCCCTCATTCACTATACCCTCGGTTTTTGTTTGAGAGCCTTTCATTTTTAACCTCATTTCTTTCAGACATGTGGTTTGTGGTGTGATCCAACACAGCTGCACTGGAACAAGCCAAAGGCTTGTAAACTGGTTCAGGGACATGAACTAGAAAACATTGGGTGAAAAGGCAAGGTACATTTTTGGGTCGGCTTGAACACCACAGAAAATGCATCACGCCACAAGAGATGGTTCTAGACGCTGTGAAAGCAAGAATGCCCGTTCACGTTTCTCCTAGCTGTAGATTAGCATTTCTGTGAGCCCCAGTCAGTTTTCCACCAGGAGAAATGAAAGCCGTGGTTTCACAAGAGAGACAATTTTCTTTGTGTGCCATTGATACGTGATATCACCTTTGCCTCCCACCTCTAGACTGACAGCAAACACAGCTCAAAGGTACAGGAGCACCTGGGACCAAAGTCTCAAATATCCACCCTGAGGCTCCCTCCAGATACCCTGGCGATGAGTCACCATACAAAAGAAAGGAATTCTTCTTTACTTAATCACACAGGAAAACATTATTCAAAGCTAATGCTTGCTTTATATTTAACCAGGGAATTAATTAGGGAATGGTGATTAAGAAAGAAGAGGTCTAATGGAAAGAATACATCCTCCCAACCCCTCTGAAAATACTTAACTAAAATAAAGTGGGGGAGAATTACAGTCTCATTCCTTCTCACAACCACTACAACTTACATCCTGAAAAATACTTAGCTTTGTAGTTTGTACCCAATAAATCACAACGAATCAGTTCTTTAAGGAAATGAGGAATGGAGTAGGGGAGGGGAAAAATCCACAGGGTTACAGAGCTCAGGCTGAGGTGGCAACAGACGCTCCAGCAATAAGAGAGGCATAAAGAATGATTTTGTCCGGTTTAGAAACAGATTATAAAATTCACCACTGTTGAAGCTTCACGTTAAGAGATAATGGAAAACACAACACTTGTTTGGAGCCATTCCTTGCCAGAACTTGAGTAACAGCACATGATTTAGATACTATTATTGGCCACATGGAATGAGTAACGGAGTATTCAAGGTTCCTTCTCTCACTGGCCCCACAACTCTGGGCACGGGCAAAGTCCTGCAGCACATCTGAAATCCCATCAATCCCACAGCTCCTTGGGCAACACCACATATGGCGCATGCAGGATGTAGCACTGCCACCACCGACTTCAGATGCCCACATATAGGGCAAAGCACCCACTGTGGGGAACCACAGGCCGAGATGGCTGTGCAGCCCCTGGGCCGTGAAAAAGAACCGTGCACTGTCTGCCCCCCATGTCGCTACAGGTTTATCACCTATGCAAAGCAAAGGGCATCAGGCTAATAGGGTGCCCAAGCAAGATGCAGCTACTTAAACCTAGACGGTGATCTTAAAGGGATTTACAAGACCAGTCACTGGACTAAGGGATGGGTTTGGAATATGCTGGTTAGATCTCACACTGCAAATGTGTTTATTTGGGCCCCTGGAGCCCTAAGGGAAGCCTGTGGGATCCAGGGGACTAGGCTTCCTTTTCAGCCCTGCTTGCAGAAGAGATCAGATGACTGCATTTTCAGCACTGCACGATAGACACCTGTTGCATTTGTTCATCTCCATTCACAGAACACGCTGCTCTGAGGCTGTTTAGCAAGCTTTAGGCAGTAATTTGTGTGTTGTGTGTGTTTCTTAACACCTACTTGAGAATTACTGTGCAGACATGTCATAATCATTACCTTGCTTTCAGTTTCTGTCACGCAGCTAAGACATGAATGGAGCTACAAGAGCACGTACAATCCCATCAAGTTCCTTTGGAATACCGGTCTGTGCCATAACATAGATGAGCTCTGCCCTCTCCCTCATTCAGAGATGATCACAGCATATAACCAGCAGATGTAATTTCATAAGATATGACAGTGCTTTTATTCATTCAAGAAAGGCCTGTGCCTGAGATCACATATCAACTGTGTTTCTCTTGGCTCCTAGGGAGACAATTTAATCTAGATGCTAGGTTGAAATTACTGGCAGAGCCATAATGGGGAACTCACAGCATGGTTATCAACATACTACAATATTTGGCTTATGGACAAAAGACGTTAAGGTTTCTAACCTTTTCTGTGCATAATAAAATCTTAATTATGTATTTGATTTCAATAAAAAATTCAGGTTCACAGTAGGAAATATTCATTCCCATTTCCACATAAAATGTTTCTCATCTTAATTTGTGGCTGGTAACTGCTATTTATTGACTAAACTTTAATTTCTTTCCTGCTGAAATAGCGTGTTTGCTTTACTTTGAGGGCTGACAGCACTCAAAACGGATATAGCTCTGGAGTAAAACACAAGTAGTAAGAGTGAGAGCTTACTACTACTACACTGCTGCCACTATCTAGAGAAAGAGGCCAAATTAAATCAGCTGCATGAACACTCTAAGGCTGAGAGTGATTTAATTCCTGTAGGAGAGGATGTGGGTACTCAGACTCTGTTACTTTTTAATCTAATGTTTCTTTATTAAGGCTACAGCAGCAGTGTTAATTAGGATGAAATGTAATGCAGTTTCATGAGGGAAACTTACAATAGTCACCATGTGCAGTCCAAGTTGGACTCTTAAGACATTCCAATAGGAGGAACCTGGGTATTTAAATACTTAAGGGCTTGTCTACAACAAGGGGTTCTAGTTCACACTGAGCTGCAATGTATTAACTGTTACACATTAGAGGAATACAATTGCTATGTCTATGTGACCAGCTGCCTCCTACTGCAGTCCTAATAATTGCTTCCATAGAGCAAAGGCTTTCTTCAAATTGAGTGCTTAGCATTCTGCACCAGCATCCCAGTGTCATTTCTGCCACAACCCAGCCACACAGAAGGTAAGCACTTGTCCTCCAGCACATAACACAGCAGATAACAATAAAATTAAACACAGATTGAGCTTTCTCTGATTTCACTGCATCATCTCAGGGAGCAGACTAGCACACATGCTTGAGAGCCTTCCCCTTGTGTAACTGGCATTGCTGAATCTTCACAGAGAACTTGGAACTGTTTAAAAAGTCTTAGTTTTCACTAGAATTGCAAGAGGAAACAATTTTTATCTGATTCTTCAACAAACTCAGAAGTTCTTAATATCTCTGGGTTGATGGTAGTTAAATGTGTTACGTACAAAAACAACACCATGAGCTTCTCCAGCAAGTTCAAGGTAACACATATTCCTTTGGACATACTTCATATATATATATACACGCACACTTTATATATATATATATACACACACACACATACACACACTTTATACACTCTGCATACTTCATACTTTGACCTTTTTTCTTGGTCATGCTCCTTGCTAGCTAGAGCCTGTGCCACTACTGCAGAAAAGCTTGCATCTGAACAAACTTGAGGATGTTAAGACTGCTGTTCCCAGTATCTCACTATCTATGTATCACCAGTGCTCTGGGACTTGTGATACAGGCATTTTGCTAGAGGATGAGCAGATAACTGACCCTGGGAAAAGATTTCTTCACCAAGCAGCTTGCTCCTTTGTGAGCTCCAGAAGCGGTCTCTTCATCTCCTCTTTCTTTTCCATAATCTGAGGTAGCAGCCAACCTGTGCTCAATGAAGATGATGCCCCCCTGTACCAGCTCAAGATGGGTTACTTCCCTTCCCCTATCATTCCTCCAGAGCCTGTGAAGCCTCACATGCTCCTGAGCTTCTCCCTTTATCCCCTTAGCACTGCAAGGAGCTATCTGTTCATAACCTATTAAGCTTCTCCCTCTTATTTGCCAGCAAGTGGAAAGTTGCCCTTCAGGCTGGGACATAGCTTTGAGCGTTACACCATAGGCCAAAAATAATTAACTTGCCTTCCACTTTAAAAGACTATCTCTACAGTACCTTAGCAGCATTAAGAAATTGCAAAAGCACTAACACCCAGATCAAAGAAAGACCCAAAGCTGCAAAAACCTAAGTGCCAAACCACTCTCCATGTCAGATAAGCAGAAACTTGAATCCTTGCTTCAATAGGAGAAAGCCCCATTCCTGCTGCTCAGAGGACCTGACCCAAAACTCAACCAAACTCTGCTCATTGAGTGCCTCAGTTTATTATTTTTGAAATGACTTGAGTTTTTGTTTTTCACCTTGATTTATATAAAAATATTAAAGTGAGATGAGTTCCTCTGTGCTGGGAGCATTCTTGTCTGGAAAGTAGTACAGTGAGCGCCTCTGCTAGATTGTTTGTCTTACAGTCAGTGATAGCCTCATGAACTGAAGTGGCAGGTGAGTGGGCAGAGAGAAAATTACTTGTTTAAGAGCAGCCCCGACAACACTGCTCTGCTGTGATTCACGAGGGTGAATGCCAGAGGGACGCTGCAGAGGTAAAGCAGAGCGTTACAAGGTAAAGCTGCCTATGCTGGAATGAGCTTTGCGCATAAAGTATAATAAGGAATCTTTCACACCCTAAGTTCCCATGTGCGTGTTCAAAAAGTTCACTGTAACATAAATATATATTTGTAATAACTTTGTAGAACATCACAAATTAACAATGTTCCTGTTTCCTTGGCATTTTACTACCTCCATGACTTGTCATGTCCACCTTCAAAAGCCGGAAGTATTTACTGCCTAAAGCTATGCTTTCTGCCAGAAATAAACATGTTTAGATGGCGTGCTATGAATATCTTTTTAACATTCAGCACCAAAAAGCTGTGGCACGTACATCATGGCATTGCAAAGTGCAGTTACAGAGACTGCAGCATAGTGCTACGAAAGCTAAGTATCAGCTAAACCATGAAGTGAGCCAATTTAAATGGTATTAATTGTTTGAATAATAATTTGTTTTCATGACAAGATTTTATGATTTGAATCTAGTGGGTGGTAAAGACACGTGGTGGGGAATAGAGTGGTGTATGTTATCACTTGGAGCATGTAGCTTACCTGCTGCAACTGCAGGGAATATACAGGACCTCAACCAGGCAAAAACAAGCAGAAGGATTAACAACTGGAAGCCTTCAAGCTCATCCATGCCCATGCTGGCGGCATCCAATGGGGCAGCTGGCACACACTAAGTTATTATCAGACGTGCACAACAGTACCACTCCCCGGGGGTTTCATTATGGTATTGACACCAGGGGTCCCATACCTGCTTCAGAATAAG
The DNA here is from genome assembly GCA_009867235.2 of Psittacus erithacus. Lineage (NCBI taxonomy): Eukaryota > Metazoa > Chordata > Aves > Psittaciformes > Psittacidae > Psittacus > Psittacus erithacus. The sequence goes on along the minus strand of WYDI02023304.1, from coordinate 11,415 downwards.
TCATCTCCATTGTGCAGACTTGAACTTGTGGTACACAACCACAGATAGTACCATCTACACACAGACTCCAACAGGAGTATTGATCTCTGGAGCTCAGGGACAGCAAGAGGCACGCAAGTGCACTAACTAATCATCCTGAAGTCTAGCATCAAGCAGTGTGAGTTTGTACCCCAGGAGAACCAGCAAACTGCTGTTTCCTTCCCCTTGCCATGTCTGCTAGCCTACCCTAACTTCCTTTCTGTGAGCCTGAACAGTCTGACCCCAGTTATAGCACTATTTTTCAGTGTTCATCAGGTAACTTCAGGATCAGCTACGCTGATATTCCTGCTGATCAGCCAAAGCTCCTAAAGCACTTGGGTGCCTTGGATGCTTTTCAAAATAACATGCTTTATAAAAGCACCTATCTCCAAAAAGTACAATAAACCTATAAACTGCAGGGCCTACAGTACCGCTTAAGCTGTACAAAATATCCACAGGGTACATGCATACCTATTTAAGATACCAGGAACGTTTCAAACATTTCATATCAAACATTTCAGAGCCAGATTTTGCTACTTTTACTAGATCGAACGTATAAACCAAACCATTTCATAAACCACTGACTATAATACTATCTGTCACCTTTTAAAAATCCTTATACTACTACCTGGAACAAAAAAAAAGGAAAACTTATTTCCCTGTTAATCTCCTGCCATAAATTCTGTATTTGTCATCATTCTGAACTGGAATTCAATGAGCAATAAATTATGCAAATAACTGTGATTCAAATAAAATTTATTAATAGAGAATTCTAATGCAATTCCCTATACTGAAAATGAAGAGAAAAAAAGTTAAAGGGGAGAACTGAAAATGGGAATGTTTAAGCCCAGTTTTCATTATGGATCACACAAGCATGTGTATTAATACATCTTTAAAGAATACAAAAGTAATTATTGCCCAAAAAATGAGTCTCTCTCGATCACACACAGCAGATCACACACAAACCTCGAAGCATTCGTATGAGCTTCCTCATTCACACAACATCCAGATACACCATGAGATACAACATCCAGCTGCTAAGCACTGTTAGAAACACGGGGCACATGCAGGTACCGAAAAAAGTTGAGAGGAATACCGTAGTGTAAACATAAGCATCCAGCTATTTAAATGTTAAGATGTTTACATCCCAGCTGTGTTGAAGGTTCTCTGAGGATGCTGACGGCTGACAAAAGGCTGGCCAAGCAACTACAGCTGAAGTTCAGATTCAGGCCCAATGTGAAACATCCCTTCTGGATGGTGGCTCGCAACTTCTCAATGCACCTTCATTTACCAGACTGTAAGCTCACATTGCACAATTTAAGGACAACAGGTTTAGAAAATGATACACAGCGGTATTTACATTTAAAATAAACCCCTAACAGCTGGGTGGCAAATGATAACTGAGAGAAGACTGCTGCAAAGCTACTGAGAGCTTGAAGGACTCCCATTGAGTAAAAATTACTTGCAACAAGTGCATACAGAACTTCATCATAACCCAGAAAACACAGAATCCAAGCCAAATATGTGGCAGCTTTTCAGAGGATCTCTACTGACTTCCCCTGCTGGTCACCCTTGCAGACTGCTCCAGGTAAATATTTACCACAAAGACTGCACTTCTTCAAGTCTGTTTATTTATACAAAAGGGCAGTTACTGAAAGAGGCCACCTGGGAGGTTAAAAGGGCCAAAAGAACGTATTTAATATTTCCTGTTACCAAACTAAACAGATCATGGGGCTGGGGGGAGCCCCTTCCTTTCATGACCTGTTTCCCACAAAAGTGGCAACGTTCTCGTTGACAAATTGCATCTCTCGCCTCATGCAATGAATGAAAATTTAGTGTCACTTTTCCTGGGATAATTAAAAATTCCAACCAAAACACAAAAAAATACTGAGGAATCGCTCCCAACATGTAGAAATTATTTTTAGCAGCTGTGTATTGTAACTTCATATGAATTTAAAACAGACTTTTGAAGACACTGAATCCGCTGCTGCAATGAACTATGCGAGACAGAGCAGCACAGTAGCATGGAATTAACTTAAGATTGACTACTTGAGGAATGTCACCAAATTAATTACTTTAAAATGTTCAAGTTTACTATCGTTCAGTAATTAAAGGCAATAGCTCAATCGACCGCCTGGATAAAGACCTGCACTGAAAGTTGGTCAAACGGTTTATTTCATTTCCCCAAGTACAAACTGAGTAGTTGGACGAGTTCTGGTTTTGTTTTCTTTCTAAACTATTTGCACATATGCAGTTAGAATGAAAAGCTGATGGGGGAACCATGGGTTAACAGTTTGGGACACATTTTTAGAACTCACAGATCATTCATAGTACGTAGAAATCCTCAGAAGTGAAATTGTACCTTTTAAACCAAAACAGAATAGCTGAGGTTGGAAAGCACCTCTAGTCTAACCCACCTGCTCAAAGCAGGGCCGATTAAAGCTAGACACCCAGGACAATGGCCAGTCAGGTTGGAACATCTCCAAGGATGGAGACTTCACAACTTCTGCGGGAAACCTGTTCTGCTGTTTCACCAACCGTAAGTGGTTTCTAATGGTAGAATGGGATTTCCTATACTTCAGTTTGTCCGTTCAATGGACACCACTGAGAAGAGATGCTCATCTTCACTTCTATCCATCAGGAGTTTATACCCATTGATAACATCTTGCTGCTGAGCCTTTTCTTCTCCAGGCTGAGAAATACAGTCTCCCTCTGTGAAATACAGTCGAGGCCCTTAATCATCTTTATGGACCTTCACTGGAGTTGCTTCTGTATGTCTGCATAAGCCTGAAAGGCAGCATAACCATCTGGTACATAGATCACTCCTCCAAGCTTTGTACTGTCTGAAACCTTGCTTGGGTGCTTTTCTGCCCCATCATCTAAGGCACTAGGAGGATCTTTAATAGGACTGGCCCCACTATCAGCCCCTGGGGTGCACTGCTAATAGTTGGCCTCCAGCTGGACCTTGTGCCACTGGCCACACCACTTTAATCCTAGCAGCTCAGCCAGTTTTCAGTCCACCTCTCACCCAGCAAAAAAATATAGACAGAAACATAATAATAGGCATTATCTGCCCAGGATGTTCAGAAGCCATTGCACTTGAAACACCAATTAAAGCAGCAAAAGCACAGATGATGAAGAAGAAAGAATAAAACATCAAATGAGAACTTAGAAGAGATCTCATTTTTCTTCCTTTCTATACTAACCCATGTCAAAACAGGCTTGAAATGAATGACAAAATGGTTCCGAACCACATCTGCGATGTGCTTTTAGCCCCAGTAGAGAGCAGTTACAAGTTTTGTCAAGAACTCAGAAATCCACTTGCTGTTTTCAAGAGAAAGGGACATCCACCTACACATCCTATATTGCATCAGCCTCTCAGCATTGCAGAGCACGGAGCAGTTGCTAGGGTTGATTGTGGAGTCCCTGAGCTATTAGAGTCTATTCTGCAAACAAAAACTTGAATTTGTCACTTCCTTCACAAGAACACTACAGATCCAGCCCTTATAACTTTTTAAATGGATATTGACTATTTTCAGAAGACTAATAATACTGTTCAACCATACTCACTTCAATAAAACCCTGCTGTATTCAGAGATTCCATCTCTTTAGCTTGAGAGGCCACCTTCACAGCAGTTCTTGGGCATCTCACCCCCTCTGGCATATTTCTACTCACAAGATCCTGCAGGATCCACTGACCTCATCTTCCATGTGCGTCCCTAAGAGGAAAGCTAGGATCTTGCTTCATCTCAGTTAAGCCATTTTGAGGCTGGACTTCTGGTCTAAGGTTCTCTCTACAGTTAATAAAGAGGGTAATTCAGCTGTTTCAGGTCAAATGAATGGCTCTCGTGGGGAACCGCTGACTACAGAGTGAAGCTATACACCTAAGCTAAATTTAGGTGAAACAAATCTCTCCCTGAGCACAGGAAATCATACGTGCTTGCCAGAAAGCATATTCAGGAACTCTCTTTCTCTTGAGTCCTAACCACAGGAATATTCTTTCCATTGATTCAATATAAAATTGCTGCTAATGAAAAATGATGGGCCAGACTTCTCTGGCTTCACGAGATTATCCTGTATGGCAGTCAGCCTCATGGGTGTGATGGCAAAGGAGAGCTTAAAACAGTCCAGGAAAAGGTCTGCCTCAGACAGAAATACTCACATGCCAGTGCTGAGCAGGCATCTCCTGGCCAGCAAATACGCTGTGCTTCTCAAAAGGGCTAATTAAGAACTACACAACAGCCTCAGTCTTGGGCACTGCTCTCATTTCCAGGAGCACAGCTGTGAAAATCAGATCTGCTGGCCCCAGCACAGGCTCCTGGTAGTCCAGGGCAATTTCCACCCTAACGGATGCAAATGCTGAGACATACATTGTGGTCAGAATACACAGATGTTGCAAGCCTGGCTGAAGCCCACACAGGCGGGTAAGAGAGGACATACCTAATGCAGCATCAGCATTTCTAGCATACAGGTCATTACATCTACTAATTCATTCTTAAAGAGCTCAAATTTAGAATGTAGGGCCCTGATCCAGACCAATATTGTGCCACATCTGCAGATCAATATGAGCTTTATATTTATATTTTCAAAAGAAAAGAAAAAGGAGTAAGAAACCACATGAATGTATTAACACAAAAGCATCTGAAAGGAGGCATTCAGCGACAAAAGTATTTAGTGACTGCAGTGACAATAAGTGCTTCATCCCTAACACTAGGTTAGCCTGTCCTTACTGCTACATCTAAACCAACATACCCAAGGAAATACCACTGCACCTTTACTGTGGTCTGACTCAGATCTGAGCCAACATTGCAAGAAAAAGCCATTAAGTGACATTAAGGTAGTACTGAGATCATTCTCTGACAACCAAGAATAATGAGGTAAATTAAGGGCAGATGGATACTGAGGGTTTCCTCTGAATGCCCTTAATTTTGTAGGTTTTAGACATACTGTCTCCTGAACCTTGGTGCAATTTTAGTTTTACTATTTGTGATATTTATAGCTCCCATTTATATAAGTAATCTGTAATTTTAATGCAGGTCTAATAGTTCCAACTGCCATTGACACAGATTGTAAAATGAAAAAGGGAGGATACCTTGCTGAGAAAGATGCTGTTTTATTTCCTTCCTGCCACCTTAGCCACTGTGATACAGTGGGTTAATGTCTTACTTGGATTCCAACCTTGTCAACACATCGAAGATCCTCGCAGGTGAAGAGGAGCAGGGCTATGCAATTGATCTCCTCTAACCTGTAATGTCGGTGTCACTCTGGTCCAGGGTGAGTGACTGAAATGCATATTTCTTTTTGAGAGAGGTAAGAGAGCCGCCTTGAAGAAGTACATGATGATGAAAGGTATGAGACAGGAGTAGACCTTGGGAAATGTCAAGGGAGATCACAGTGAAAATTGCCTTCTTTACCCAGAATAAATAACAGCAGTTGTGGATTACACGACTGTAATTCTGTTGAGGAGGTCTGGTAACATAAATCACGATAAAGATGACTTGAGACTCTTTTTAAAGACCAAGGAGGTTATTTGTATTTTCTAACTTATTTTCTACTGTTCCCAAGCACAGTCTTCACAGATATTTCTATGGCTATCCTGAGTCCCCTTAATGCAGTGTTTTTCCCCTCCCTATTTATTCTCTGCTGTCACCCCACTCTAGCTTTTTCCTTTCCACCCTTCCACCCCCTGATGACAGATTGCTGCCATCCGCCCCGTTCTGAATTCACTGCTTCCATTATCACTTCCCTTACAGCTGTGGCACATCTGCTTTCAGATCCACTTTATAATTTTTCCTAAGGGCCTGCCTTGCTCTCGCTTGCGTCTGTGCAAGGACAGCAGCAGCTACACAAGCCTCATCTCTACCCGTGGCTTCATTCAGACACACTGCAAGCAGCAATGCCTGCCTCAACTTCAGCTGCAAGCCAAATCCTATTTCTATTGTTTTTCCTCTTTCAAACTGCTGTTGAATGACAAGTTAAGCTGCACCAGTACTGCCAAAAACTGGGTCAACAACTCTGGATACCTCATTTCTGATACTGTAGGTTTGGTTCAGAAAATGGAAAACAACACACTATCTGAAAGAAGGTTTTGGGGAAAAAAATCAGTGGCAATGTGTCCAACAAGGCACTTGGAAAATGAGGAGTCTTGAAGAAAGGTCAGCCCAGGTTTACAGGTTCTGACACGTTTCCTCATTCTGAGTAACCCCAAAAGTATTTCTATCAAATTAAAGGAATTTGCATAATGCTTCACTTGGCATCAGTGAATGTGTCAGGAGATGTCTCAATAGAACTTCGGTGTTAATGAAAGAAAGGCCATCACGCACCTAAGGAAAAGAAAAACCAAAACCAAAAAAAGCCAACAAAATCCCCTGAGGAAATGAGTACGTTTTTTCCCAAGTTCTTCCAGCTTTCACTCTCTTACAGACATCTATCTCTTGATAGGTGCTACTGTAAAAGCACAGGGTTAACAACCTCAGTGGAAGTGTGACTTTCATTTTCTATTTAACATAATCATCCAGACAGATTTTTGTAATGGATTCAAGTAACAATGCCTTGTCAGAGTCTTCCTATTTTGAAACGGTTTGTATGGATATAACTGGTACACATACGTTTAAAATAGCAGAAGTGGCAAAACTGAAGAAAAGGCATAAAGATTTCTGTCTTTTCTTTAACTACACATTTCCCAAATGAAGAGAACTTCACAGAGCAATCAAAACGGAACAGAAAAATGCAGCTATCGCTTTGATTTCCCTGTTTTTTCTGGTTGAGTTGCCCCCAGATGCCCTTTTCAGTTCTGAAAAAAAAAGCATATTGAGATCCTGGTGCTGTTGCTTTGAATTTTTTTTCCTGAAGGAAAGACAGACATGAAAAGGTCTAAACCAGAGCCGCATTATTATTCAAGAAACGTTATGAGGAACAGCCACTTGCATTACTAATACTTTATCATTCATGCAAACCATTTAGTGTGAGAGACAAAAGCAGCATATATACATCTAAACAGCTATGTATGCCAAATAGATACCAGCTCTGGAGAACAAATAGAGCACACAGAAGGGGAAAAGAACCCCAACAAAAACCCACACACAAAATCCCAAGGCAAATGAATGAACTGAACTTGCATCTGTGGATGGCAAAGGTTTAAGAAACTGATTTTACCATTCCTTGTTTTCAAATACTTTGAAGAGAATTAAGAAATTACTGTCAGGTTTTGTACCACGTGCTATGGTAAAGACTGCATAAAAGAAAAAGGGAAATATTAGTATTAAGGCCCTAGCTCTTCTTTCTGTCTTTCCTCCAAGACCCTACTGATTTCAGTGAGAGTTCTGCACATGCAGCGACTCCAAAAGGGGCTCTGATCACTTGTGTTTTCAGACTGATACAAAGGCATTAACACAGAAATTTCCATTTGTGCTAATGGGATCTGTATGGCCAATGACACTTGGTTTTCTTCCTGAAAATATTTCCCTGGTTCTTGTTCTTTTGAGGTTTGCTTCAACCGAACGCTTCTGTCTTGCATTAAAATACAGTTATGAAATTCATAACTAAACAGTACTTTAAACCATATTGTTTAATCTATGACTTTTCCTCTGACAAGTGTGAAAATGTGTGCAATGTGACAGAAGGTTTGCTATAGTAATTGCATGTTGTGATTGAATGATAGAGTAACAACCACGGAAATAACTGTCTTGCTGAAATTGCCGCAGAAGGTAAGTTGCTCCTGTACAGTTTTAACTTATGCACCATCTGTTTTGCCAGTCCTTTCAGTGTTCCTTTAACTAGTTTAAGGGATTTTATTGTTCATAGAGGCATTGCCACACTTTCTCTGACCTTTTGTACATTTTACTTTGGAAAGAGTCTCTGTCCCCTTCTGCCTCTCTCCCTTCAAACCCTGTTCCTCCCACCCGGGACTTGTTCATCCACCACCCACATCTGACAGACATACCACCCATGTTTCCTAAATAACAGCCACATCAGCTAGTAAAGAGGAGATTATATATGGGCAAAACACATAGGTCCTTGGGAGTATTTTTCCAGCAGATGGAGACACATCCATGAAGTGTTTACTTCCCTACAAGCTGACATTATTAACCATCAGTTCAAAAATAAAGTAATATTCCAAAATTACTATTATAGTCAAGACTTACCCAGTTGTGAGAGAAGAAATATATTTGGATAATAAGCTCATTTTGGACTTGAATTAAAATGGTAAATCATTTGCAATATAGCACTAAGTAACACTACATTAAACTTAACAGATTATCAAGACTCTTAATTCTGTATTAAAAAAAACCAAACAGCTGAAGTTAAAAATGAATTGATCAAAAACCCTCTTCAGCTAAAGCGTATGCTTTGTTCCCTTTACACATCAGCAAAGCCCTGCAATGAAATAACCAACACAATAAAACTGTGTTGTTAGAGTGTGGCACACAGCGATAGTACATTACGTTACAACAATAAGAACGAAGGCTCCTTCAAATCCAACTTGCAGGTGGACAAAAAAACAGAGGATATCAAATGAAACCAGCATGTTGCAAGTTCAAAACAAACAAAAGAAGGTGCTTCTTCATATCAAGCGGAGTGGATGCCACACAAAAGGGAAAGATTTATGGGAGCTGAAAAATCAGTATTACAGATTCACCTAAGAAAAAGCCAATGAGGGATTTAAAGTGTGAAGATAAAATTTGTGGATCATAAAGCCCCTGAGAAATGAAAAGCGAGGGCTAGGAAAGTGTCTGACCACTCTCATTAAATGCTTGCTCTGGCCTCACACTCCTCACTAAGCACCAGCTCCCTACCAAACCAAAGGTGGGGCACCAAATGAGATGGTCTGACCCAGCCTTTCATTCAGTCTTCAACAAACTTCTTGCATAATTGTTGAGAACAGTATAGATAAGAGAAGGGGTTTTTTTGCAGTCTAAAACCTGTGAAAATAACAATTGTCAAGTAGGAGGAGAAAAACCAAAGCAGCAAACAGTAGACATGCATAGAGCCAATGGCTGGTTCAGGCATACACAGCTCACAGAGGCATTGGAACACCATCGACAGTCAAGGAGAACAGCACATGTTGGCTGGACACAAGCTAGTGCTCACCCTCACTGCAGTGACACGAGACTCCTCCTACTCAGAGAATGCCTCTTTCTCCTCTAACCAAGATGTCACAGAGTCAGCATAGGTCAGAACCAGAACCAGCCTAAAAACGACCTATATAAGATACTGCATTATCTTACATTGTTAGTGCCTTTTCACTTTATGACAAAATAAGCATGAGGAAGAGACATGTTTTATATCCAGCTTTCATGAATATATTGAATATTTAAAGTATTTGTCAGATCTTTACTACATCTTCAATATCTTCTTTTTGGTAACTCAGTGTTCCACCTGATTGTAGCATTTGCCTTATATGCCCCCCCCAAAACCCAAAAATCATCCCTAGCCACATCCTACGAGCTGAGCATTTTACTTGCCTTTCCAGCCAGCACTGTTTTCAAGAAGTCATTCAAAATCACTTTCAGAAGAACTTTCCCCAGGGAGTTACAACTAATTAAGAACCCATCCATGTTTCAGTCATTTACACAATTCCATTGTGGATTCTGCAATTTTTATCTAAAGTCTTTGAAGTTATATATAATGTCAGTCATTCTGAGTCATCTGCAAATTATAGCCCTCTTGACTGCACTGCTGCAAATGCTGTTAAAGGGAGCAAAACTGGTCCTTACACTGCTCCCCCTAATAGTACTGTTAACCTCCCTCATCAAGAGGATGACTGTTTTTTATCCTTTGTGTTAATCTATCATCTGCTACCTGATTTTTAATCTCTAACTTCCAAAGGCTATCAACTCCATCTCATGATTTTGTCTACCGTTAATAAACAACACTGCTTATTTTCTCAACAATTATCTGGCAACGAAAGGGAAGTTGCCACTGCAGCACAAGCTTTCCTAGTCTACTTGGTGCTAGAAATCAGGCAGGAGAGACTATCTCTGGGGCTGCTGGACAAGACGGTCAGGACTTCCATCCTTAGCTCAGTGAAGGGGAGCACATATTGCCCAGGACTGAGAGGCAGAGCTGGGCAAAAATAACAATACTAAGTGCACGCGGGAGGTCAATACACATAACATTTCAGTTCAGTTTTGACCTGTTCTAATAATAAACAACAGAAATAGCTCAAACACTACATGTCTCTGAGCAGTGGTCCCTGACCTTTGTTAGTTCGTACACCGCAAGCAACATCAGCCACAGCCTTGCCTGGCACCCAGACCACAGCGACAGCAACCCTGGCTCCAGCTTGCTCGATCCCATGCCACAGGATGGAGAGCACTGGTAAAGGTCTTTGGCTTCTTATGAAGAAAAGACTGTAATTTATAACTGCTATGACAGTAAGCACCACTCAGAAAAACAGTGGCACGCTGATTAATGCTGTATCAAAATACTGTGTTTTAAGCTGTACATGGAGTAATTCAATTGATTACCACAAGTGAGGTATGAAGCTGTCTCACTTCCCTCCTTCAAATTCTTCCTTAAAACCTTTTCCTTTCCCATTAGTGTCTAAAAATCTTGACAAAACATAACCTGGTGTTATGCTGAGCCTACTTCAAGGCATGAGAGCTAACATTACCTCTTCAGTAGGCTCCTGGTCAGCAGCTCTCTTAAACACACCAGCAATAAAAACCCATCAGCTGTAACTGATTTGGTCTCTTCAATTGCTGGGTCAGTAAAGACAACCCATAAATTCTTTATGGACTAAAAAGCAGAACATTAAAATATACAGGTTAAGCTAAACCTACTTTAATGTAATTCAGGATTTTGGCTGCCACTTCAACTATAATTAACATGAACACTAATACGTTTAACTGTACTACACCAAGCATAGCCATAGTACATTTACTGTACCAGACCAAGTATAGCATTATGGTATGGAACAGAAAGGGGACAACTCCATAGCATGATTCAGGGAAAAACCTTAAGTGATCTGGCAAATTGTAGTCACTTCTCCTGTGTCCACCCCTCAAGCTGCAATACTCCTTCATCCTGCCCCTCTACTCTGCTCTTGTGAGACGTCATCACTTGGGAGTATTGTGCGCAGTTCTGGTGTCCTCAACATAAAAAGGACATGGAACTGGCGGAGGAAATCCAGAGGAGACCATGATCAGGGACTGGAGCACCTCTCGTGTGAAGATAGGCTGAGAAAGTTGGGGCTGTTCAGCCTGGAGAAGAGAAGCTGTGGGGAGATCTCATAGCAGCCTTCCAGTATCTGAAGGGGGGCTATAGGGATTTTGGGGAGTGACTCTTCATTAGGGACTGTAGTGATAGGACAAAGGGTAAACTTAAACAGGGGAAGTTTAGATTGGATATAAGGAAGAAGTTCTTTACTGTAAGGGTGGTGAGGCACTGGAATGG
>WYDI02023303.1:0-11394 GCA_009867235.2 Psittacus erithacus | reverse complement strand
CACAGAGTCCTCTTGATCAGGCGGTCTGTAACACATCCCCACAATAATGTCTCCCATCGCTGTTCTCCCTTTAACCCTGACCCACAAACTCTCTGATGACTGCTCACCTGTCCCCAGACAGAATTCCATACTCTCCAGCTTATCCCTAACATAAATACCAACTCTCCCTCCCCGCCTTCCAGGCCTGTCTTTTCTAAAGAGCCTGTAACCTTCCATTCCAACACTCCAGTCACAGGAGCCATTCCACCATGTTTCTATTATATCATACCCCTGTAGATGTGCACACATCTCTAATTCCTCTTGTTTGTTCCCCATGCTGTGGGCATTTGTATAGAGGCATCTGAGCCAAGCTCCAGATGAAGCTGGCTCATTAGCTGAAGCAGCTGGAATATCTCTGCATTACTCTGAGCATTTAGTATAGGTGCTGGCAACTAACTGGGAGTGTTGGGATGGAATGATTCCTGCCTCACCCAACACATCTAGTTTAAAGCATCCTTGACCAGCCTGGCAAGCCTCCTATCAAAACCACTCTTCCCCTTCTTTGTCAGAAATACTTGAAGTAATCTTTTTGTAAAAATTTTTAAAATTTGATTTGATTTATGAATATGCAAAATTCTTCTGTGTCTCCTGGTTATAGATGTCAAGGCACTGAAAGAATACAGTTCACCTTGTAACTAATCTTTTAGTTGCACCAAGATATTATTAGTGTGGAGGGGCACGTGCTGAGAATGGGAGCATCTTTTGAGAAGTGAGGAAAGTATTTCTATTTTTAAAATGGAGCATGCTGTCTTATTCATCTCTGATCATTTTAAATGTGTTATATTCTTTTATTAACTCATACTTCTTTTATTAAGAAAATCCAGGTGGGTGCTTCTTTCTTTCATAATACCTGTAGAATACACTAAAGTTCACTTGAGGAGAAAAAAATCATTCTGCTTTCATCCCAAAGTGCATCTTACAGAGAGTTGTAAATAGACTACACTCCCACATTCAAACTTGAAAAGCAAGGTTTGTGCCACTTTTCTCAGTAAAAGGCAATGTGCAGTTGTACTGATATCTTTGGGGAGATAAAACTGTCCAGAAGGTACACTGAGGTCTAGGATGTAAGTAGGTACAAAATTCATTCCAATTTAAGCAGCTACATTATGACTTTATTTTTGTGAGTCCAGTAAAGTTTGTGCAGAGCATTCATTTTTATTATTACGAGAGAAATGGTCTGATCACAGCCAAGACATTTTTCATGGTCTTTCTTACTTGCCTTGAGCAAAGACTGATGAATAGCAGCAGAGACAGCTGCGCTTAGAGCCAGAGATTGTGGCTCTCAGCCTCACTTTGTGGTTGCACAAAAGCACAGCTTACTGCTTGAAATTTCCAGCCAAACTGCTTCTTTACACTATATCTGTTATAATACATACTTTTTCTGCACCAGATAGACCCTTTTACTTGAAGAAATTCACCACAGAAAGTGGTAATGCCATGTCTGTTTAAACTTGCATATAATCCATTTCCATATGAGCACTGAGATACTAGCTAAAGGACTTACAGAATGCCTGGTGTCCATATTGTTTCCTTTGTTTTTTTTTTCAAGATCCTAGAGAAATCATAAGTAGGTATAGTTAAACTAATGTCAGTAATAATACTAAGTTTCTTTAGTTACTTGGGAGCAGATGACAAATCAGGACACTTAAAAGATGCAGAGCTGGTGTGAGTAATACATGTGAAGGACAAAAAAGTAGCAGCATGATCTTGCTTATTGGATGGTTTTCAAAGAACAACCAAATTCAGATGGTATAGGAAATTAATGTGCCATTCACTCATTGATGCTGCCTGAAATTGCATGTGTTGTCATGTCTTTAAAATGTTGTGATTCTAAACCTCTTCTCAGGACAGTGGAATAGGGGCTGACACTCTTGGTACCTTGTTACATAGTTTTTGTGTGGCTGGACCAATCAATCAGCCAGCATGTGGCAAACTGGGTATGGTTCTCTCCTCATCTTCTGTGGATTTCAGCCTTCTCTTACCTCTCAAAACAGTGTGCCATCCACCAGCAGTGGTAGAGATGGATCTGCAATCAGATTTTAAGTGGCAAAGCAGACATGCTACTGCTATTGCTCATGTAGTTGCATGAGCAATATTTCATTCTTAAATATTTATCAAAACAAAACACTTTAAACAAGACTTTAAACAAAAAAACTCTTTTCCTCCACCTCATGACTTCATAAGTAGGGAGACTGGGCATGTGAACTTAAGTCTTTCCAAGGCAGAGAATTGTATCCAGGTTTTATATGTAATGAGTGAGCACTCCTGTTCTGTGAGAGATCTAATCTATTTGATTATGTTTACTAGACAGGTCTAGAAGACATGAAGATTGAACAACTGACTAATTTATGGATCCAGACTGAACTGTGGTGGGGTCTTGGTATGTGTTTCATTTACAGGATGAATATGGCTGTGTGATGCATGAACAAATTGATGTGTACAAAGAAGTGAAATTAATGTGTCAGCTGCAGTCTCTTATGTAGTGTACATGCAAATCCTTCTTACCCATCTTTCACTGTTGGAGGAGGTATAATAAAAGCATGTTCAACATCATATAAAGTCATACATGAAGTTCCCTGTTTATGTGTTCTGGACTTAGAAGCAGTAGAGAAATTAATTTTCTGGTGGAAAAATTAAGTATGTATGGCGTCTAACCGCTTTCAAGGCTGGAGAGCTGTTGAGTTGGGTAGGTGGATTGCAGTCTTACACAAAGCATTCTGTGGGAGCTGAGCAGTCGTGACTGTGCTGTCAGCAACTGATAATCGGGGAGCAGTACTAGTGAACCTTTTCTGCTTGCAATAACTAAACTACCTAATATCCTCCAATGCAACACACAATGTAGATGCACTTGAATATTTTTATATCTAGTTCTGTGTATCTTCCTTTTATTAATTTCCCACTAGAAACCTCTCTATAGATATTTAAATACCTTAAATTACCCAACTACTGATAAATCAAAAATAAGATACAGTGGATTAAGTTACGTGGGAGACATGTTTATGGCAAACAAGCTAATATTTTCATTGTGTGTGAAGAGGGGACCAACATCATAACATGTTGACTGTAACACTAAATGTGCTACTCCACCTCTTTGTGTCTGTGTTCAGTAGTCTGCAAAATTATGATGATACCTATTATGCACAGCTGTTGAAAGTATTAATTCATTAATGTTTGCAAAGAACTTCGAGATCCTCTAGCAGAAGGTACTACGCAATTACTAAGCATTAATTTATTATTCTTTATTATCAGATTCAATAGGACATGTAGTATAAATCTTTAAAAAAGCAAACAAAAGGCTAATCAGGAGTCTCTTATTCACACTGTCAAAGCTGATGATGACCAAATAGTCTTGTTTGTGGAAGAACAAAAAAAATAACCCATGCTACTTGGTTTGTTGAAGCAGCAATTAGCACGCATTGTAGGGAGAAGTGGAGCTAGACCAGAAATGAGCCTTGATGAGCCTAATTGCCTTTAATTATTCCTAAACATTTTCTTGTTGTCTGTCTTCTGAAGGCAGGAGAAACCCTGTCACTCTAAAAGGAAATAAGGCTTGGTTTTGTTTTCGTCTTTTAAAGGGACATAATAGACACCATAGAAACATGTTCTTAATCAACGACATTAAACTCCTGGCTGCTCTGCTTCTCTTGAAATTGCCTAGCTTCATTATTATCAGGGGGTAGGAGGAGGAGAAAGGGTTTAATCACTATTTAGCTTTTCTTAGCAAATTAAAATATTAATTACAATACACATTATTTTATCTTTGCTTAAGCTATTTGTAAGTATTGGTGAATGAGAGCTCACTTCAAGTTGGAGTAATTTATTCTCAAGCTATTCAGACTTACTTTTTCAATTCCTTTTAAAAAATCATCGGGGCATGAAATGGTGTCTTCTGAGAGGCAAGAAAAACCATCTTTTCTCTTTTTTTGGTCTTGAAGATAACTGTATAATTAAAGGTACGTTTTCTACAAACTAAAATGTGATTACTTCAGCACATTCAAATGCTATGGGAAGCTGAGCAATGAAAGACCAGATACCTCCAGACAAATGGATGGATGCTTCTCTTTTTTTCCTGTTTAGATGATGCAATGCAGTAATCCACCTGAATTTTTTTTCAGTTCACAGAATAATGAAAGAGAGGAGGAGGCTTTTGGTTAAAGGAGCTATCACAGGAATTCCGTGGCCTCTGTAAGTCTACTCCTCTCAAAGCTTAAGTAGTGTTAGTGGTGTTATTTTGCTTGATGGAATACAGAAATATTGCAGGATTAGAAAAATGATTTATAAAATGAGCAAGGTCAGCACTATTATGCATCTTTTGTAAGCATCATATACATTTTCTTGGTGTGTCCATGCCATTTTTAATTTTCTGTTGTGAGCATTCTGCTTTTAATCTCATGGGGAAGAAAATTTGCAGAAAGGAAACAAATTAAACAGTGTCTCTACATCAAATTGTGGCTCAGTAAACTTTTTCTTTTAATTAAAATATGTGCTGGCATAAATCAGTATAGTTCTATTAACTGTAATGAAGCTATGTTGATTTATACCAACTGCAGATACAATTAATTAATCTATTGAAGTAGTTTGAGTAGAATTACATGGAGGGCTCTAGGAAATACAGAAGTAGTCCTACATGCATTGCTGGCATTGCTGCAGGTCAATGCACAATAGACAGAGGAAGCCAAAAGTATATTACTGGTTTCCACTAAACTGTGGACTGTGACTTCTGCTTTCTTTATGGTTGTCTTGTAAAGTTTGTGGATATTGTGGAGAAAATCTAGGCATCACTAAGTAGCTGTGGGAGCATTTAGCCTCTATCAAGAAAGCCCTACTAGTCATTGGATCTGCATCTGCATTCTGAACACTCAAAGGTGTTTAAGAGATGTGTTGGCTGATTTAATTAATTCAAATTACTAAACTTAAATCTTTTGGTAAACAGAGGGGGAAAGAATCTGGCCTTGAAAGTAAATCTTTTTTCTTTTCTTTTTTTTTTTTTTTAAACAGTCAAGTTACCAATTAAGGAAAAAACTGAAGTGAAATTCGCCAGCAGCAACTGCAATTTCAGTTCAGTTCTAGACCCGACCTCTTTTACCATTGTCATCTTTTCCTTTCACCTTAAAGAACAAATACTTTAAAAGCTCAGGGTATATGTGCAGAGAGGGTCAACCAACCCAAACAATATTTTTAATTGTAGCCATGGGATATTCATCTCAGAAGACAGGCCATGGGGTCAAAGGATTTTTCTTTTCTTAATTGCAGAAACCTTACACAGGCTTACCCCTAGACATTCCTGCTGACCTACATTATTGATGTGGTCTAACTCGCTGGCCTTTTTTTTATTTTATATGGCACTTCATTGTCCTGCCCCATTGCCGTGTTTTCTGACTCTTTTATAGTCGTTCTTTTTATTGTTGCTGTTGTTCTTATGCTGCAAGTAAAGCTGAGAAAAATGCATTATGAAGGCTGGCTACATCACCTCTTGTGGCAGTGGAAGCCACAAGCATAAAGACAGCATTTGATTAATCCTGCAGGCCTGTATACATACTACCTCTCACCAAATGCAGTTTTTTTCTGTTTGTATGTGGGTGCTCTTGGGCTTCACATGACAAGAGGAATTTCTTCCCAGGACCCAGACTAATGCAGTGTTGTCCTTTGCTTGCAACTTTCTAATAAATTTGTGATGGAGGAGATGAAGCTGATGAATATTCGGAGTGGTGGAATGCTGAATATTGCCCATCTTGGAAGCCTTGAGGGTTTGACCCATCCTACAGAATCATAAAGCCACTTTCTGAGTCATTTTCTCTTCCCATATTCAGATGAATTTTCTGTATTGCATACAAGTAAGAAATTTACAAAATATTTTTCACCCTGCCAAACTGTTCAGTTCAATTTTCATTTTCCATAAAGCATATCTACTAACACCAGTATCATGCAGTCTAAGCAATGCTCTTCCCTGGGCTTGGGTTGTTACTTTAAAGAGTTCATTGTTTTGCAGCTACTCATAGGCCAGATGCTCTTTGTCATAGCTGCTTTCCCCTAGCACTCGGCATGTATAGATTTGTGTGAAGATTTACAGCAGTGGTTTAAACACATGCAACTTCTGCTACTGCCTTTATAATTCCCTCCCCCCAAGGTTTCCTGGGGTAACTCATGTAAATTTCTAGATGAACTAAGAAATTAAATCCTTAATAGTAAAATATCTATATTATCTGCTTGAGGATGATGAATTGGTGGGTTTGTGCAGGATTATGTGCATCTTATACACAGATGTTTGACCTTTCCTTTAGACATGTGTTACTTTTGCGTTTAGTGAGAAATGGGGTTGGTGTTCCAGCAAGTGGTTGGGTTGGGCCCTTTGAAGGCTTTTTTTGTGCTTCTGTGTGGCAAAATCAATGCATGAGAGCGAATGATTGTACCTATTTGCCCCTTTACCTGTGTCAGCACAATTCCCTATGAGCCGAGAGGAATCCAGCAATTAGAAGGTTTTTTCAGGATAGAGGGGAGAGAAGTTAATAGGAAGCATATTAGTGCAGCTGCTAGATGTGTAACATTTTATTTGCTCTGTGATCTTTGCTTGCTGTATATGAGACAGCAGTTGAAAGTTTAGTCCTGAAATCAGGTTTAGCACCTGGGCTGCCGCAGAGTTCAGTTTGGATTGGAAGCCAGAAGCAGCTGTTTTTACAAAGGTGAAATCCTGCATCAGTCTCTCACTGATCCTGTTGATTTCACAGCCTCTGTAGAGCTCTTACCTCCTCGTATTCTCAAAGGTACAACTTTATCTTCCTGAGGATCTTCACTTTGAAGAGTGGGAAGGTTGTTGTAATTCCCAGGGCCAGGGGCACTTGTTTTCCCAGCTCCTGGTAAGCTTAAAGAGAGCCTGAGCTAGGATCCAATAGCTTGTTCGAGAAATGCAGAAATGTGAAGAAAGCAACAGCATCTGCTGAATTCCTTATGATCCTCTTGGTATATATATTATTATTTTTTATGTATTATTATAATATATAATATATTTTATATATTAGTATTTTTTTAATGACAATGAGGGCTGTATTCAAAATCTTTGTGTTTGACACATGAGTACCTAAAATTATGTGCAACTTACTTACTTTGAGCCTAGAAAACCTTGGAAAAGATGAAGAGATCTTCCAGACCCAAGTAGATATCTTATGCTGCCATCAGCACTTTATTCTTCTGTGCCAGTTATTTTGCTGGGTTGCCTCTCTGTGCCTTAAAAATTTGCCCTTTCCCCTACTACTGTGAGGGGAAGCAAGCTGAAGATAATGTAGCCTCATAGACTGACTGTGAAAGGTCAGCCAGAGTGGGTCTGGTGCTAACCTCTAAATTTCATCAGAGACAATGTGGCAACACAGACTTAAGTCTAAATCTGACGAAGTTTGGAGCATCTAAAGAAAGGCTATGTTACAATAGTTTAAGGAGTACTTCTGGTAGTCATTTAATTTCATTTTTCACTAACAACAAATCTTTCCATGTATAGTAAAGATGAGAAAGACTGAAAATACTTTTTTTGAGTGGATATGTTTGTTAATATTCCTAATTTATCAGTTACTTGCAGTGAGTATACAAGAAAAGCCCAAACAGATGAGAGCTATCCCTGTCTACTCTGTGTTAACACATCTCTGTATCTGTTAGCAAGCTCAGAATTATTCTCATACAAAATCATATTTTGCTTCTCCTGGGAGTATTTTCATAGTGACTTGGTAATTCTGACAAACAGTTTTAAAAATCAATTTACACTTGATAGCAATAAAATTCGGATAGACATTGGGAAGTTTTCAATGCAATTCTACCCTTTGCCATTTCATAATCACACAGACATTATCATGTTGCATGGTGATGCTGTACAAAGATAACTAAGACAGTGTTGATATATGAAACAGTAAAATGTTTGTAGAGTGGTCCTTTGCCAGAATAAATATGTTGTTTTCCTCATCAGAGTTGCTAAGCCCATCTAAGTATCCAGCAGTATGACTATACAGCTCCCAGCAGTTAGCTATTTAATTCAGAGGTAGCAATTATTCATGGAAATTCAGTGTGTAAGATATACTTACCCTGGGAACATCCTTCTCGTGTGGTACAGTTATGTTAACTATCTCAATTCCTTCAGAGGCTTCAACAATGGAGAACATATGATGGTGCCCCTTAAGAATAAATGTGGAAAATGGAAAATCTTCTAACATGTAAATGGTTAAGTTGGGAGTGTTCAAGGAAGCCTGACTCAAAACAAAGCTGTGGTGTATGAAAGCGAATGTTTTCCACTACTGTAACTTTTCAAAGTTTTAATTTTCATTTTCAGGGCTACCAACCATGGAAGCTTCTGTTTCAGGCAAGATCAAATTGGAAACTCTGACACTCAGCCAAACAGCAACTCAGTAGTGAAAGCCTTGACTCTAAACACCACTGAGCTGGTGTCTTAAAGTGTAGAATCGTAGAATCATAGAATAGTTAGGGTTGGAAAGGACCTTAAGATCATCAAGTTCCAACCTTTCTGCCATGGACAGGGACACCTCACACTAAACCATGTCATCCAAGGCTCTGTCCAACCTGGCCTTGAACACTGCCAGGGATGAAGCATTCACAGCTTCCCTGGGCAACCCATTCCAGTGCCTCACCACCCTTAAAATCATGTTTTGAAACAGCTAACAAACCATCACACATAGTCTCAAAAGGGCAATTTTTTCTTCTATGTAATGCTATACTTTTGCTTGTATTAATTAGAACTGTCCTCATTTCTGATCTTTGCTGCAGCTTCTTCCTTCACCTCTTTCATTATTCAGCAGCAAGCTTGTATGTTATGTGCAGAAGAAATGTTAGTCGTGTGTGAACAGCCTACATGTGGTTTGTGAATTTCACTTAATTGTATTGAAGGTGAGTTGAAAGTTGCCTACAGTTATACCAGCTATAGTATGAGATGAACATCACCTCTCAAGCAATGTGGTATGGCATATTGTGGCTAAGAATTACAGTGTACTCTGTCATGAAATGGATTCTCAGATCATGGCATTTTCTTCCATAGCAACTGCTGACAAACTGTGATCACCTAAGTCATTTGGAAACTCATGGACTTTGGAAATGGAAGTTACCTTCTGCTATATTTTTCTGTGTATATGTATATATGTATATACACACACACAGTGGCATAGGTACATCTGATAATTCAGCAGAAGTCAATAAAAGATAAACCAGCCATATTTCTTAAAGTGTCACATAAAACACAAACAACACAGTTCCTATTACAGAATGGCTGTAGCATGAATGGACACTTTCATTCAGAAGTGGCGTAGACCTCTTGAAAATTCTTCCTGAAATCCACCCTCCTGCCTTCTCATTCACAGCGTTTCTTTTAGTTCATACCACCCATAAAATTGAAGGATCAGCTTTTATCTGGCTGCATAGGTCCCTAGAAAAAGGAATCTGAAATTACAGATGAAAGTAGATTCATTTCTAGCATTTGACAAGGTTCAAGAAGTCCACCGGCAATGCAATGTCAAATATAGTCCAACCCATTCTCTTATAGTTGTATTTGACATTGCAGGATTTTATTTTATTTTTAATAACCTTAGTAACAATGCTTTCAAGATAGGTTTTCATCTTCATCATCTTTTTGACACTGTCAGCAGTGAATGCCAAGTAATCAATAGTCCTGACCTAGGATTTATTTTGCAGACCAAGACTGGCTTTAAAATTTGTCAGGTCATATTTTTCCCAACTTTTTTTCCCCACACTGTAGTGAGTGTAATTCTAGGATAGAAGAGGAATTTGGAGATGAAAACTGAGTTTCTCAAGGTACCACCAGAATTAAAGTCCATCTTCTTCCATTTCATTTCCAAATATGGTGAAAGGTGGCAATAGCACACCTAGCTAATCTTTCCCAGAGGCCCCCACCCCGTTCATGATGAAGAACAAAGCTCGAGGCCAACCCAATACTTCCAGCTTGTTCTCTTAGCAACAGGAAAAGCAGTTGCCATGCCATAGTTCACAGACACTACTAGAGAGCAGGCATGTAGGTCTTGCTGTCATCTTCTAAATCCCCTATTTTTAGAGTGGGTGATTGGAATAGAAAACCATACCCTTAAATGCCTGCTTTTGATTGAGGAGGACTCAGCTGACGGTTACAAGTAGCCTGAGATTGTATGGAAAAGCAGGCAAATGTAGGAAGACACAGCTTGCAAGAAGAGGAACAGTGTCTTGTTTTCCTCCCAAGCTGCTCCTGAACTGCAGAAGTACCAGAAAGCACATTCACTGAGGATTTTGCCCCTAGACTCTGTAGATGAAAAAGTTTATTACCAGACTGGAGTGATCTGGGTCGTTTTGTGGGGTTTTTTTAGTAGATTTTTCTTTTTTAAAGCAGGTAAATGATAAGATTTTGAGTAACTTTTAAACACTCATTTTCCATTTCTACTAAGACTTCAGAAAGTAATCTTTTTGCACCATTTTCTACACCTTCTTCATCACCCTTTAAGTTCCCACTTCTGTGAGCACCAGACCTTTTGCAGATGACAGTACTGAAGGATATGGAGATTAAAAGAGCTGCTGATGTTTTGAGAATAAAGGCTGGGACTTTAAAATATGTATATTCATACGTTGTATTTACTTTTGACACTGAACTGTAATATGTTTTAAACAATTGCACAGCATTTGTTTGGTAGGGTATGGCATTTGTATGGTAATTATTTTATGCCTGTAAGAATAAGTGTGTGGTTGAAACAAAGATGGAGACTCCTAATTCACAATATTTACAGTTTAAACTGCAGAATTAAATACAAATATAAAGGGTTTTTTATTATTATAATCTCCTTGCTTGGTAGAATGATAATACATTTAAATACAAAATAGCAAGGGTTGTGATATCACTTTTTTTCTGCTAAACCTCTTCATAAGATTGTGTATCCCTAACAGGAAAATGCCTGAGAGGCAAGTAGTTCCAAATGAGGTTAAATGAATGAAAGTGTCATGGTTTAAGGTCAGTTGTAACTCAGAACCACAGTCTGTCTCTCACTCCCTCCTTTCCTTCCCCCCCCCCAAAGGATGGGGAGGAGAATGGAAAGAATGTCACTCCCACGGGCTGAGATAAGAACAGTCCAGTAACTAAGGTATAACACAAACCACTACTGCTACTACCAATAATAATAATGATAAGGGAAATAACAAGGGTAGAGTATATAACCGCTCACCACCTGCTGACCGATACCCAGCCTGACTGAGCAGTGATCTAGCACTGTCGGGTAACTGCCCCCAGTTTACATCCTAGGCATGACGTGCTGCAGCATGGAATACCTCTTTGGTCAGTTTGGGTCAGGTGTCCTGTCTCTGCTTCCTCCCGGCTTCCCCTCCTCCCTGGCA
>WYDI02023302.1:18282-31442 GCA_009867235.2 Psittacus erithacus | reverse complement strand
ATAAGGAAGAAATTCTTTACTGTAAGGGTGGTGAGGCACTGGAATGGGTTGCCCAAGGAAGCTGTGAATGCTCCATCTGTGGCAGTGCTCAAGGCCAGATTGGACAGAGCCTTGGGTGGCAAGGTTTAGTGTGCGGTGTTCCTGCCCTTGGCAGGAGGGTTGGAACTAGATGATCTTAAGGTCTTTTCAACCCTAACTAATCTGATTCCATGATTTAAACGGCAAACCCTGCTTCAAAGAGGAAAAGGATAAATCCAGAAAACCAAAATATCATTTGTTATGAGTTGTTCTTGTTGATTTTTAATCTTTCCAGATTAAAAAAGGTAAAATCTCTTTCAGAAGGTCTGGATTCTTTCCCCATAACATGCCATTACAGATATCGAATTCTGAAGGTGCTGCAGTTTTACAGTTTTCACTTGTTAAAAGCATAATATTCCTTCCAGGAGATCTGGACACTTTACTCTTAATGTGCAACTGCAGGTATAGAATTCAGAACGGGTTTTGTTTGCGACCCCTGAAGGTCCTGAAGGACCTCCGCTTTTCTGATACTGTCAAGAAAAAGCAAAACTTCTGTATTATTTAGCTATGAGGCATGGAGTTATCTTTTGTGATATCCAGTACTTGACTTGGGACTCAAAACATAATTAGAAGCAGATAAAGATTGTTTTTGTCTGCATATGTTCTTCTACCATGTAAACAGTTTTGAAAAGGTGTTGGAACTAGATGATCTTAAGGTCCTATCCAACCTTAACTCTTCCATGAGTCTGTGAATCAAAAATGCCCCATGCAATCACAAAACTTCAATTGCAAGTTCAAAAGAGTCTAAGAGCCTATGATTTAAAATGTGCTCAGTGTGACAAACTGCAGCGTTCAACTTCAAATTAAATGAATGTGTCTTCTGTGCTAAAACTGCTCTTCATGAATGGTTAAAGTAATTTGTCATTATTTGCTTTTGACCTGCCAGAACTACCAGTTGTAACAGCTGAGCTTTGCAACATATCCAAAATAATCCATAATGTTGCAGATTAAAGTTTTGCTAGTCTGGTTTCCTCAGTTTGGGACTGGAAGAGTCAGCCATGGCTGTTGTGTCCTCTGTCCTTAGAAAGACTTTTAACCATACTTGAACTGGAAATTTATTTTTTTCTAAATAAAAATCAGAAGACTGAGAAATTGCAATGAAACTATAGAAAGCACCTGCCTCATCATATGAATTAGTTGTTTCAGGAGAATAAAGTTTAATCTGTATCTGGAACATTTTTAAACACAAAAGTATGCTGAGTCAAATCTAATTATGGCATGACCAATTATTCATTATTATTAGGTTTTATTAGCCCTCATTATACACTGAATGAAACATCTGTAGCTTAAACAGCAAAATTTGCT
Organism: Psittacus erithacus; assembly: GCA_009867235.2. Lineage (NCBI taxonomy): Eukaryota > Metazoa > Chordata > Aves > Psittaciformes > Psittacidae > Psittacus > Psittacus erithacus. The sequence continues at coordinate 30,059 of WYDI02023302.1, read as the reverse complement.
TGAACAATTATATTGTTTAAAGAATGTACAACTGTGTACAATATAATCAACTTCTTATAAAACTTTCAGGAAAAATAGCCACTGACAATTTGTTGGCATTTAACTCATCCATAGCCTCTTTCCTTTTATGCATAACATTAGTCCTAAAAAGGTTGAAACTTGGTCAGTGACCTGTACAAGTTTTTTTTCCAAAGCATTTAAAAATATTTAAAAGGTCAGAAAAAGAATATATCTGATTAATTAGGTAGTGTGCAAAAATGAGCAGTTAAGGATTTACTAAATTAATTGGGTAAACAGGGCAGCCGTAATACCTCTTGAAGCCATGTGCTTCACAGTTTAAAAGTGTTAACATATGGAATTTCAGTAAATCTTAATATTTGCCATAATATGCCAAGACCCTTGAAAAGCAACCATTTCAAAGTTAAGGAAAATGTCTGAAGAATATCTAGAAATAAAGTTACTTTGTGACAATCTTCTGAAGGAAATTTCAGGTCCAGGCAGAGCCCCCATTATATGATTGTCTCCCTGGCTCAACCTTGGTCACCAAAAAGCCATTCCACTGCAAACACTTAGAAAGGGAACTAGTCAGGTGTAAACTTCCTCTCCAAAACATTTTTACTTCCACTTTAGTCAGGAGACAGAACTGTTCTTCTAACCAAAATAACTACTTTTGCCTTCACTTTTTTCACTCCTTTCAGGAGTTTTATGACACCTGGTATCATCTCTTAGATATGTTAGATTTGAACTGATTTAACCCCTGACTTTCTCAATGAAGGTACCCTTTCCTCATTCCTCATCTACCGCAATGGGCCTTCTTCAGCATCAAGTCTCTCCATGAAATTTTATATTCTATTTCAATATTTTCATTTTGATTATTTTGAAGTTTTGCAGTCATGGATCAAATGCCATGGAAAACTCTTCTCCTTTCTTTTGGAGAATACTTGCTCATTATGCTATATAATTTACATAAACAGTGAAAAGAAATACATTAGTAGTAACCTAGTGGTACAGTAGTTAAAACTGTTTTCATAAGCATGAAAGTTTTATGCAGATAAATTCACTATAGAAAGGCAATGGCTGGAATTCCTTCTCATCAGATAATTTTGCAGTTAGGAATAGAGAAAAAAAGGCTTTCCTCTTAGCCAGCAGTACTGCTAAATCTTAAAATCTTGCATGATTTTTGGGTTTTTTTGAAAGCACAAATATAAAACAGACATTCCAGGATCGGTAAATCCTCTTAATACTGGTTCTCCTCTCTCCATAATCCCCTTACTTCCCACTCTATATCCTTGAAAACAGCTGCTTTTAAATCTGGCAAAAAAAAGTAATTTCAATGACATATATTAGATAAGAGTTATAGGTAAGGTAATTTTTAATTTGGTCTCTGTGTGGCTTGTACTATCCATTACAGCCAGCTCCTTAGGGTACATTGCTCATTTATGCTGAGGAATCACACAGATTTGCATCTGCTGGGTATCAGTTTATTTTAAAAGAAAAAAAAATAAGCTTACAATACCAATATTAACATATTCTCAGTTTTAAAAGGAAAGATCAGCTCGAAGCTCTGAAAATTGCAACATAAAGCTCTCTCACTAGATCAGGGTTTAAACTCAACCAAGGGTTGGTGTTTTTAAACACTTGCTTCAGGAGATATATTTCTGCAGAATCTTAGTGCTAGCACTGTTGTCTTCTGTATTTTTTAAGAACAGGAGGAGTAGTAGTGCGTATGGTGCTATGTTTGCATTTGTGCTGGAAACAGTGTTGATAATACAGGGAAGTGCTGAGCAATACTTAACAAAATCAGAGCCTTTTCTTTTCCTCACGCTGCCCCACCAATGGGTAGGCTGGTGATGCGCAAGGAGCTGGAGAGGGGACAGCCAAGACAGATACTCCAGACCATATGACACTGTGCTCAGCAGATAAAGCTGTGGAAGAAGAGTCATAGAAGTGCCACTGCTTGAGGACTGGCTGAATAATGGTTGTTTGGTAGTGAGCAATTGTTTTCATTTGCATCACTTGTCTTTCTTGAGTTTTATTTCTCTCTTATTTTCATTATTGTTATTATTACTATCATTATCATTATACTTTATTTCTATTATCAAACTATCTTTATCTTATCTTAACCCATGAGTTTTCTCACTTTTACCCTTCTGATTCTGTCCGCCACCCCACTGCGAGGAGGGTAAGCGAGCAGTTGTGTGGTGCTTAGTTGCCACTGGCGTTAAACCACAAGTGGTAATGTCAAGTTGCCACACTAAAATAAATCTGTTTTCATCTTTCTGAAAAGACGGTATGAGCGACACCCTTTGGTAAAAATTTTCCACAGATGCCAGCAGTCAAAATAAAGCACTCTGTCAATCAAGGGACATGATTTGTTGCATAATGACGCCAATGCTGAGAGAACAAGTTCCGCAGGGAATTTCTATGTCTAAGGCAACACAGGCTTAATTATTTGTTTATTTTATTGGGAAAAAAAGTCAGGCATCGGGCACAGGGAGACTAATAGACTTTTTTTCCCATGAAGTATTATAAGTAGCATCAGTCATTTTTATGACGTGCCTTATTTTTATGAAAACAATATTAAAATATTCCTTCTCTGCATGTCTTCTGGACTCAACAACACTTTTAAAAGCACAAATTTCAATAAAGATGTATATTTTTTAAAGTATTGCAATTTCTGGATAAGGAAAGCTGGAAATACTGCGGTAAAGTTAAAAAGTTCTTGTCTCTTCAGGTCTTCCTCCAGAAGTTTTGGGTAAGAATTGATGAGAAAGTTTGTGTCTTTTCTCATCTAGGATATATATGTGATTTTAGTAGGTTATTTTTAGATTCAGATGTTACAATAACCTAAATTTAAATATAAGTAATAAATTAGTTTTGAAGTAGTATAGCAATTGGTTTTGTCTTGGACCCTTTTTTGGAGTATCTAACACTAACAAAAATTTTTACAATCAGTGATTATCTGGAAAAAGCAAGATGAAACACTGACAGACACTAAAAGCTGAGGGGAAAAGTCAGAAATGGGAGTTTCTAAGCTCAGTTCAATTCTTACTGATGTCAATTAAATCTTTTCACAATACTGTGGAACAACCTCCTTACCAACAAAAGAAATTGAGATTAAAGATTGCATAAGAGATTTTTTTCTGAAGAGAATTGACATCATTATAACAGAGGACTCTGAAACAGTTTAGAATACTTAAACTTTCAGTAGATGTAGAAGATTTGACACTTCCAGCAACAAAGAAGGTTATGAAAACTTTACTATAGATGTGTAATACTGGAAGCAGATTTTTGCAGGACAATTTATTTATCCATGACTCCTACTCACATCTGTGTTTTTTACAGAGCAATAGTTAATTAAATACCAAAACCAATACAAAATTACTGCATGAATCTGATGTGGTTTTCTATTACTTGGGCACAGAAACCAGTTAATTTTTCTATTACAATAACTGTTCAAAACCTAGACTTTTTTCATGAAGACTTTTTTTTTCAATAAGTTTTGAAAATATTTTGATGCAGTTTCTCAATTCCCGACTGAACTGTGACAGTTTCGCTTTATCTTGGGTAATTTCCTCTACAATATTCTCGATACTATTTCATTTTTCACTCAAGTTTTCAAACCATTTCAGCAACTGCCCCTGTGAAGTAGGTTTTAATAAAGGTAGCAGGCAAAACTTCATAGTTCTAGGGATTGACTCAAGTAATGAGTCACATTACTTCATTTTCTTAACATTATTTGATCTTCAGATAAACTTTTACTTTAGAAGTTATTTATTTCCCTCTCCAAAATATTTTTTCTAACAGCAGCAAAACAGTCATCCAAACACTGGGTATTTGAAAGAAGAATTCTCCCTATCTCATTCTGTCTCCATTGCAAGTAAAAATAAATAAATAAAATGAAGCACAGCTCACATGCCAATGAATTCATTTGAAAACATACATAATGGCCTCATAATGAGTGGGAAAAAGCAATTGGCAGGACTTTAAATGAAAATAATAAGCAGAATTGCTTGATTATGGTATCAGTCACTCAGAATCTAATAAACATTATTACTACCTTATATATAAATTAAGATTGAAACAAAACTGCTCAGAATACTGTTTTGCCCCAAAAAGCAGCTCAGTCCCTAGACTCTGCATTCGCTGGAGATAATTTAGATCCGGGAGAAAGCTGTTCAAAGCAACAATGTGATTTGGGCAATTTGCATTACCTGTCATGACTAAGGAGACAAGAATATCACGTCATAGCTGAATTTTGACAGTGTGATTACGTTGGCATTCTCTCCCAGAGAATTAAAGACAGAAAAATCCTGTCTTGCTCCTGCGGAAAACAAGAGTTTTTCTGCAACAGGATTGGGAATAGCAATGTTTAAACCAGTAATTAATCCTGCTGAGTGACCAAGAAGTGAGTTTATTTTACACTATCTATCATTTCTTATTTCTGAAATGCAGTTTCTTAGATCAGAGTATTGCAGTCATCCCAGATTGTAAATTTTTATAATTAATCCAAGCTTCCACCAGAAAATGTAAAATTTGTTACTTCTGTGTTTCAAAAGACTAGCCCCAATACTTTAGGTTTTCTTCCTTTTCATTTTCTTGGCATACTGCAGAAAGAATAGATAGACTACCCTGATGTACTCATTGTCAGTACAGACCCATGCAGCCTTTCATATCAGTGTCCTGGAAACTGCAAAGAAATATAAATTGACAAAGGAGCTCATGCTGCACTGTAGTTACTTCTGTCAAACTCATTGGGTGAGTGATGCTGTCTTATATTTGAAGTGCCCAACAGTTTATGTGTATATTATTGTTTAGTTTTGCTTGTTAGTTACAGGGAGGAGAGGAAGAACTTGAAAGCGGAAGGATGTAACCACAATGAACACATGAAACAACAGAACAAAGCTTCTTAACAGCATTTTCCATAGTAAGCAATGATTATAAAAATGCTCCCTGCTGTTGTATTCACCTTCTAAGAAACCAAGTTGTTTTAATAAACCTGAGTGGAAACAATGTATCTTAAAGAACTACTCAGAGAGGATGTATTCATAACTATTAAAGTCATTCGCAGGGTAACTGCCTGTGCCTGCATTTTATTTCCTCTTACTTCTTCGGATTTTGGTGTAGTTTGGTTTTGCTTGTTAGAAATTTGATCTGGTTTTACAGTTCTCAAGACCATTATGATGTGATATTCAATGCAAGTTTTTTGGATGTTTAATGCAATCAGTGCTTCTCAAATAAAGATGAAAAGTTACTGATCTTGCATACTACATGATTTAAGATACACACTCTTATCCAAATAAAGAAATGCAATTTTCTTTCATGTTGTCAATGATATATATGTGTGTGTGTGTGTGTAATCATTGTTTGTAAATTTGTCTAACACATTATCCCTTAAATGTGACTCTTCGTGAACTGTTGCGCTGGTTTTGGGTGGGATACAGTTAATTTTCTTCATAGTAGCTAGTGTGGGCTATGTTTTAGACTTGTGCTGGGAACAGTGTTGATAACAGAGGGATGTGCTGGTTATTGCTGAACAGTGCTTACATAAAGTCATGGCCTTTTCTGTAGCGAATGTAAGAATGGAGCCTCTAACAAAAGTACATCTTTTGACCAAGTGCGAAGAGCAAATTCGCTTATTCCTTTAGAGTAGGCAACTATCATTCCTCTCCCAAACACTGATTTCAGGACTGATCTCTGTTCTAAGACATTCACAACTATGTTGCTGAGGAAGGTTTTCAACTACATTTAAATCAAAATCAAAACAAAGACCTGAGGGGTGATGTGATAGCTACTGACATCACTGTGGCTTACCCCTTCACAATCCTTTTATACTAACTTTACTTTCCGTCATGAAGAGAGATATAAGCCAAGTCTTTAGCCTATTCCCGAAGAGCCTCTGCTTTTACAGATCTCATGGAATAAAGCTCTTTTAACTTTACACCTGAATTTGAATGTAAAGCACATAAGCCAGTTTCCAGCCTGTAATGCCTAGGGAGGTTAGTGGGTCCTGACTGCTTAATCTCTGTTCTAAGGCTGCTCATGAGGAGGAAAATTCTGACTTTTTCCTGCAAGGCTTCTCCCCAGGACACATTTCCAGCTACTCTTCATGGTGCAGATTATTTTCTGCCTTTTTATCACTTATGTATGTGCCACGTTGCTTGAACTGGAGAATGAGTTTGATATTCAAATGAATAATCTCTATCCTCCAATACAGTGTCTGGTGTCTCCACTGATACAGAGTTTTTTCTGATCCATACCAGAGATAATTAGCTAGTTCTAAGACTGTTCCTTCCAAGAATGAGTGAGTGGGTAAGGACCAATATTTTATACAGTGTATTGCTGTGTTTGGTGGATAAATGCAAAGCACAAGTTCTGCCACTATACACATCTGAAACTCACTGGCTAAGAAGCCAAGACATATTTCCTTAAAGGAGTGTAGGTATTTGGCAAATAAGGTATTAACTTAATTTGCCTACCTTCTTCTTTAGATAGTAAAAGATCGCAGCACAGAAAATAGAGCATTTGAAATTGTAAGTACTTTTTCCACTTTTTACACACAGACTTGTTTTGAAGGGAGTTTAGAAGTGCCTTTTAAAGGTATTGAAGACACTACTTGTAGTTGAAGACACTAAGTATAGAAAAAGCAAAGGGCTTTCTTCGATATTTTCCCAGAAGAGATCATCAGTACTTCTACAAGAAAGTTATTTTTCTATTATGTAATTTTTTGGAAAGGTGGAAAGACAGATCTCAGTCATAGATTCTGAAATACTTCTCAGCCTACTAACTTGTAGGCAGACTTGCATGCTTTGCTTCCTTTCATAACATGCAGAATCCAATGCCTGTACGAGTTCTACGATTTTGTAAAACATTTTCTATGGGACTGGATGGATAATTACCTTTCTGCTTGTTTTTTTATGAACAAAATAAAACCCCAATGTAATCCCCTTCACAAAACCAGTATTTCCACTTATTTAATTTGCTTCTGTTGTTTCTCTTTCTAAACACATAAGGAGCTCACTGTGCAAACAACGAAGGTAGAACCTTTCCATTTTTAATAAACAGAATATTTTGGAGATAAACTGGAGGTGGGGGACAACAGTGCCTGGAAGTAAATGATTGAGTGGTGTATTCTCACAAGGTATCTGTGGTCTTGCAGGTAAAAGAGCTCAGAGAAACAGGGAGATTACACATCTTCCTTTTATAGTGATTATGAACAAGAAATGTCTTCTTCCTGGTTCTTTCTGTATTTTCTGCAACTTGCCAGGAGAGTGAAGAAGGATATGAAAAAAATATCTTCATTAGGATCTTGTTTGTACAGAAAAATGCGGGCTGTTTTTCACCATATATGTTCAGTTGTCTGTGAGGTTTACCCAGTGCTGTCTGAGAGTGAGATGCATGAAATTTCTGTCTTCATTATCACTGGAGGAGAAGCGGAAATCCCCTCCCTGCAGTGTCGTTCAAATTCACAAGAGATAAAGGTTTAGCAGCTTTTAGATTAAAAGTGTCAAAGACAATTGGTGAAACTAAAGTATATTATTTATATATATAATAATATTATCTCTATCTCCAAATCGTGTGAAACTTCTGATTTATACTAGCTCAAAAGTTTGCTGCATGTGGAGGCAGGTAACAGCAATGAATGGACCCAAAACATGGAAGTGCCCACAGCCGCCATAGAGACAGGGCAATGCCCACAGTGAAAAGGTCTTACATGAAAAAGAACTTAATTTTGTTGAGTTGTTTTTTGCATTTTTTTAATTGGTGACATTTTCATTGCATATTTATTTAACTTTTTTATTGTAAAAAATGATACTAACCATTGTTTTATTTCAAAACAGTCACATTCTTATGTTGAACATAATTCCATAATTTAGACTTGTATACATAATAATTTGTTTATAACTTCTTTAAACATTTTGGCTTTCATGAGGGTGCCACGGCCACTGGTATTTGTTTTCATAAAGTTGATCTGTCTTACCTTCCACCCATTTCAAACATTCACATTTCAGTATAGAGATGTTCTTCCTCCTAAGGGAGCACACAGCAGCATAAAGGAGAGATTCATCTCATCTAGCTAAAGATATCAACTAAGTCAACATTTATATTAGAGTAATTTTTCTACGTTTCTAGAAGTAACCAAGGTCAATAAGAGCTTCTAGACCACTATCACACCTGCTTTAGATACCAAGATGAGGTGGATCACAATTGCCAAGTGCCTTCGGTTTTGTTTTGTTTGTAAATAGCTGAAGTGAAGTTAAATAAATAGAATAAATAATAAATAAAAAGTGAAATGCAAACTGTATGCTAAATGGGTCATGAAAATGTAGTTTAAATGAGAAGGAGAAAAATAGATATTGAATAGCTACTTATTTAGCACCTAAACTGCTAGGATTAAATTTGGCTGGGTATTATTATTTCTTTACTTGCAAAGTATCTGTCCATCATGTCTCCATGATTTCATCTTACTCCTGCTTCCTGGAACTACTCCTAGATTAAATTATTGATCGATTCTTAATTTCTGATTGTTTTTATTCAGAACAGTTGTACTGAACTGATACTTTTCCTTACTCTAATTCTTGTAAGAGCTGTCTTGTTTGTCTTGCAAATTAAAAATCCTCCACCAATGTAATGAGTAATCCAAGTAATCATTTAAGTACGAGTAACCATAAGCACTATGGGACATTATTAGCATCAAAATGTGGCCTGTGCTTAATGTTTTGACATAGTTTGGGACCTAAAAGAAAATACTGCTACATGCAAAATGTCAGTAAAGCATTTAACTGTATACTCACTTAAAAAGATATCTGCTTAGTTTTACTAATTTTTAGTAGAGATGGACTTAAAAAGCTTCTATATGTTTTGCAAATGCAACTAGATATGACCTTTTTATTAGGAAATAAAACAAAAAAAAAATTATGAAAGATACTAGCTTTCCTAGTTTTAGGAAAACTGCATCCTAGTTTTAGGCTGACTCAGAATCATAGAATAGTTAGGGTTGGAAAAGGCCTTGAGATCATTTAGTTCCAACCCCCCTGTCATGAGCAGGAACACGTCCAACCAAGCCATGCCAACCAAGGCTCTGTCCAACTTGGCCTTGAACATCACCAGGGGTGGAACATTCACAACCTCCTTGGACAACCCATTCCGGTGCCTCACCACCCTCACAGTAAAGTGAGATGCATATTTCAACAGCATATATTTCATACCCTACATGATTTAAGAATTCCATACACTAAATGATTCGAAAATATTTCTTAAAAAAAATCTCAATGTGGAAAAATAAGGTTAGACACAGGTTTCTATATGTTTGAACAAATATCTATCTTGGTAAAAATTCAATGAATTTTATCTATTTGAGAAAAATAAACCAGAAAATGCTTTTTTCTCATTTTATATATGAAAAAAGACATCTATGTTTTGATTGTGAGGTAGTTTTCATACTAATAGGATCTACCTGTTTACTTTCTGTGTAAGATGGAAGAGAAGACAAGTTACTTTGAAAAATAAAACCAGAATATATGCTCATGTTTTTCAAAGTGGTGCAGTTTTATTATTGTGTGTTGAGGACTGAATGATAACTTTAGAGTCTCTAAATTTAATAGCTTTGTAGAAATAAAAAGAAACTAGAAAATGTTAAGTGTCACAGACCCTTGTTTGTGGAACTCCTAAGCCATTATTTAACTTCTAGTAACATTTACAATAGCCTACACAAGTTCTGTTGCTTTTATTTTCTGAAGACTTGGTGCAGTATTTATTACTAATTATTTGTTGATAAGCATGGAGAGATTAGTTTTGTGTGTTTTTGCAATCTGCTGGATGTGGGGATGGATGAAGTGTTGACAATGTATAATAACATATGGGATAACGTTTAAGAAACAGTAATTGAAACTGGGAGAGAGGAGTGAGACTATCTGAGAGCAGCAGCTCTGCAGACACAAAGGTCAGTGCAGAAGGAGGGTAGGTGCTCCAGGTGCCAGAGCAGAGTCCCCAGCAACCCCGTGGTGCAGCCCATGGTGAGGCAGGCTCTGCCCCTGCAGCCCATGGAGGACCCCACACAGGAGTAGGGAGATGCCTGAAGGAGGCTGCGGCCCCATGGGAAACCGGTGCTGGAACAGGCTCCTGGCAGTACCTGTGACGAGAAGAGCCTGCTCTGGAGCAGGTTTGCTGCAGAACTGGCGACCTCACAGGGAACCCAGGCTGGAGCAGTCTGTTTCTGAAGGGCTGCACCCCATGGAAGGAACCCATGCGGGAGCAGTGTGTGAAGAACTGCAGCCTGTGTGAAGGGCTCACTTGGAGGGACCCCATGCTCGATTAGCGGAAGAGTGCAAGGAGTCCTTCCCTGAGGAGGAAGGAGCAGCAGAAACTGCATGTGATGGACTGACCATAATCCCCATTTCCCATCCCCCTGTGCCACTTGCAGTGAAAAGGTAGAAAAATCACGAGTAAAGTTAAGCTCGAAAGAAGGGAGGGATGGGAGGAGGTGTTTTTAACATTTGGTTTCATTTCTCATTATCCTACTCCAGTTTGATTGTAATTAATTAGACTAATTTCCCCAAGTCGAATCTGTTTTGCCTATGATGGTAATGAGTGAGTGATCTCTCCTTGTGTCCTCTCTTGACCCATAAGACTTTTGTTATATTTTTTCTACTCTTTTGAACTGAGGAGGGGAGCGGCTGATAGAGTGGCTTTGGTGAGCACCTGGTGTCCAGCCAAGATCAACCCACTGCACAATATTTTACTGAATATAGCTATAAATCAGTGTTGTAAGAAGTAGCAAGCAAGGACATCAACCCGATTTACAAAAGACAGCTTTTCTAAACTGAATCGAGTTTCGGGTCAGAAATCACGGAGTAAAATAATGCAAACCAGGCTACTAGACCCTTCTGTTTCAGTTAATCTGTGATGATAATGAGATATCACTGAATGCTAAACAAATAATATACGGAAATTTGGGATTAGAAGGATAGCTCTCACACTTTTTATAGTTTTGGCAGGTACACCCAACAATTCCATGAGCCATATGTTTACTACCACAGAAGACCTTCAGTAGCCCCTCAATCTCACATTAAAGGTAAAAAGAGTTCTTTTTTAATATTTGGTGTCACAATGAATCCTTTTCCAGCGCAATCATCGCTCATTGCTGAAAATAATTTTCTTGCACTCATTCTTACCCTATTTCCTGAGTCTTAAAAAATCTGTTTTAAATTTAGCCTCATGAAGAACCATTTCAGCGCAATCACTGGATGTTGTTGAATATAATTTTCCTGCACTCAGTCTAATTTGTGACCCTTCATAGCGATTCCTCAGTCCTTTCTAATAAATCCAGTCCAACTACTTTTTGTTTCATTGAATCAGAGGATAGTAAGGATTGGAAAGGACCTCAAGATCATCTAGTTCCAACCCTCCTGCCAAGGGCAGGAACACTGCACATTAAACCATGCCACCCAAGGCTCTGTCCAACCTGGCCTTGAACACCGCCACGGATGGCGCATTCACAGCTTCCTTGGGCAACCCATTCCAGTGCCTCACCACCCTCACAGTAAAGAATTTCTTCCTTATATCCAACCTGAACTTCCCCTGTTTAAGTTTGAACTCATTACCCCTTGTGCTGTCACTACAGCCCCTAATGAAGAGTCCATCCCAAACATTCCTACAGCCCCGTTTCAGATACTGGAAGGCTGCTATGAGGTCTCCATACAGCCTTCTCTTCTCCAGGCTGAACAGCCCCAACTTTCTCAACCTGTCTTCATACAGGAGGTGTTCCAGTCCCCTGA
>WYDI02023302.1:0-18182 GCA_009867235.2 Psittacus erithacus | reverse complement strand
TAGAAGGCCACCAGATTGGTCAGGCAGGATTTCCCCTTAGTGAAGCCATGCTGGCTGTCACCAAGCACCTTGTTCTTTTCCATGTGCCTTAGCATGCGTTCCAGAGAATCTGCTCCAAGGTTTTGCCAGGCACAGAGGTGAGACTGACTGGTGTGTAGTTCCCTGGGTCATCCATTTTCCCCTTCTTGAAAATGGGGGTTATATTTCCCTTTTTCCAGTGGTCGGGAACTTCACCTGGCTGTCGTGATTTCTCAAATATGATGGACAGTGGCTCAGTGACTTCAATGGCCAGCTGCTTCAGGACCCATGGATGGATTTCATCAGGTCCCATGGACTTGTGTACATTCAGGTTCTCAAGATGGTCTCGAACCAGATCCCCTCCTACTGTGGGCCCAGGGTCTTCATTCTCACAGTCCCTGTGTCTGCCTTCCAAGACTTGGATGGTGTGATCAGAGCATTTGCCAGTGAAGACTGAGGCAAAGAAGTCATTAAGAGCCTCAGCCTTCTCCAAATCCAGGGTAGCCACTTCTCCCGGTAGCTTCCAGAGGGGGCCCACATTGTCCCTAGTCTGTCTTCTATTTGCAATGTGCTTATAGAATGCCTTCCTGTTATCTTTCACATCCCTAGCCAAGTTCTAAGGGATGGCCAAATAATAGACCGGGCCCTGCTCATACAGGGAGCGCTCACCATCCCGCTCGCCTGCCCGTGCAAACTGCCTTGAATCCGCTCGCACTGCTCACGCTCCCCGGGGCAGGCTTTTACCCAGTCAGGGCTGGTGCCGCTCCTCCTGGCTCCGCCCCCTGTGAGTCAGCTGCTCGCATCAGCTGAGCAGCCGGCTCCTGGGCGAGTCCTGTCGAGGACTTGAGGCTCCCTCGGTGGCTGTCGCCGCTCTGAGCTGAGGCTCCTGGGCGCTGAGCTTCCCCCGCTCAGATGTTTCAGGCGGCCTCTCTCGAGCGGCTCACCTCAGCTACTCACTACTGTTTCACTACTAATAATCCAAAAAGTATTAGAAACATGTTAGACATCAAGAAATTTGCATTTCAAATTGCATAAATTGTAGGGAAATGAATTTCTGAGGTACGTATTTCACAGAGGTTTAAAAGCTAAGTAATAATGCAAGCGTCATAAAAAAAAGAAGCAATTGTTACTATGTTTTGCAGTTTGTGTTAAGGTCTTTGTCTTCCTTCTTACTCCTGCACTGATCTATAGTTAGACAGTAGAACATTGCTAATCAGGACTTTGCTCATCCCTATACACTGCAGATTGCAAACACACAGAGAAATGATCTCTTCGTGCTTTTCAGAAAAGATATAGCAGTGCATAAAGATTAAGTAATTTGATGCAGGCAAAAAAATATTTAGATGCAAATTCTATTCACCAGGGGTTTATTGTTTCTTAATAGATAGCTATTTTCAAATTTAGATTTCACTACACAAATATGCATCCTCCTAGGTGTACCATCCTGCAGATAGAGCTGGTAGTCATGCACGCAGTTAAAATTAGTTGTCAATTCCAACATTCCCTACAGCTTCAAGTCTCACACTTTCTTTGGTCATTATATCTAACAACAATCATACCAACAATCATAACAAGTTTAACGATTCCATCAGCATATTGTCTCTCACAGATTACCTATATTAGAGTTAAAATAGCATTTTCAGTAATTTCTCTGGTGAGGATTATCCACGCTGAACTGATCATACTGTCATAATAGAATATTTCAAGGCCTTCCAGCTTAATTTCACTAGTATTTTATTTTGGTGAAAAGAAAGTCTGGGAAGCAAAGCAACGCCTTTAAGCATCTAAAAAAACTCCCATAAAATTTATCAGATGAAGGTCAATAATTTAAAAGAAGGTGATTGAACTAAGGCTACTGAAAACACTGGTTTTGTACTTTATAGTAGCTAGTCAAGCACCTGAGTTTGAAACCCAGGATTCATTCATTCTAAGGGATGGCCAAATTATAGAAATCAAAGTTGTACTTTCTCTTGAATTATGTGATTTTTCCATTACCTTGTGCCCCAGGGGCCAACTATCAGGGTTGTGGGCATTTTCCATAGTGCAAGGCTCAAGGTGTTCTCCAGAAAGGTGAATAAAGGCATTAAAAAAAAAAAAAAAAATAAAAAATATGTTTAATATAAGATGTATGCTAAATGGGCCATGAGAACGTAGGTCAAATAAGGTGGAGAAAAATAGGTACTGAATAGCTACTTACTTAGCAAATGATGCAAGCAGCCATCCAAATCAAAATTATGTGGCCTAGTAAAGACTGCATGTGTGTGCAAAAGAAGAGTCAGTTAATGGTAGGAATTAATAAAATAATATATTTCTAGTATTTGTGTTCTTACCATTTCCATCTGAAATGTATTCTTTTCAAATAGAGTCCTGCATGTAATATATATGTGAGAAAAATGAGTAAAAATAGAGGTCTTCCCCCCTAAAAAATATCCCTTGACTGTAAAATTTTGACCTGCCCTAGTGTGTATATTAGGTTTATTCCAGCTGTTAACTGGTGACAGTCTGTCAGTCCTTGGCATGAAGCCCTGGCTTCTGCTGGCTGTTAAATAAGGAGAGGCAAGCGGGGCAGGTGCTGAGAACAGAGGTGAGCACCTACTGCCACTATGTTGATCCTGTCCCCCTGTGAGGATTCAGTGCGGGATCTGGGGAAACCGTCTTCTTGAGGGGCTGCCAGTTCTTGGGGGAGAGACCTGAATCCTTCTCAGCCATTGACTGCAGTGGTGTGGCTGCAGTACAGGGCTGTTTTAATTTCCCCTTACCCCGCTGAGCATCTTCCGCCTCCCCTAACCATGCTGAATGACCCAAATGGGAGCTTGAGCATCCTAATGCTCCTACTTGTGCTTAAGATCCAGAGACCTAAATTCAGGACAAACTGAATTTCATCCCATTTGCCAGCTGCTGCAGGCATTTTCTAAAGGCTCAAGTTAAGCACAGCTCCTCAAAAAATTACTTCAGTTGGAAAAAATGGGGACCAAGTTGTTTTCTTTTGTTTTCTAGTTGCTCTTTTGTGCTGTGGGCTGTACTTAATTCTCTGTGACATGTGGCCCAGTTCATTCACTGCTAATGAGAGGGATACATGGCTGTGGACCTGACTATGATACCTGAATTTTCAGACTGGAGGTTTAAAAGAAAACTGTGCTTCATTTCACTGTTGCTACTCACTCCCCTGCAGCATTTAATTTCTATGTTTGCATGTATTGGGAAGCTCAGCTCTGAAAGTTTTCTCTTTTCAATGCAGCACTGCCAGAGTGCAAAATGATGGCTGCGTTGTCGACGTTTATGTATATGCATATACACACACAAACACATTTTTATTATATTCAGTATTATATTCAGTATTATATTCAGTATAAGTGGCTGGAGCTTGAAGGATAGGAGGTCTGTGACTGTTATTCCCATACCTATTTTAGAAATCAGCTGAAATAGATTCCTGTGCACTGTTATTGAGATAAAACTGATATGGCATTCCTCTAACCCTGCTTGTTACTATGCATCCTCAGGAATTATTACTAGCACTGCTTACTTTTAAGAATCTGAATGTAAATATTCATCAAAATCTAATAAAATATGGGGGTTTTTAGATCATGTGGAGTTTAACAATGAAAGCACTGGGATTTGTTAGTTTTGATGTGTTTACTTTGCTCTGAGGCAAAATGTAAAATATAATACATTTACCTACTTTACATGTAAGCATTTATGTTTTTATGTTGAAAGAATGGGTTACAATTGTAAAACATAAGTCACAGCAGGAATATGGATTAAATTATTCTTATATTAAATGTCACAGTAGTAAAGCCAACAAAATATAATGCTTTTTTGTGAGGTTTTGTTCAACAATGCCAAGGAAGTTTGCACAATAAAATTTGTTGTTGTAATTATTATAGGGGCCAAGTTGCAAATTAGCATCTCTCATGGCCTCAGCTTGGGACTTAGAATTCCCTCTGCACCATGTTAGCTACATTAAATCATACATTGGCAATGGCATGCAGGCCTTTGTGTTTCTATTACAGCAATGCCTTTGACCAAGATAAGAAAGGCTAGTTACACTTGAGAACTGTTTAGATAGAAAAAGAAGGAATAATTCTTGCTCCAAAGATCTTCCAATCTTATCTCCTGTTTCAGAAGGGACTTAATTTGTGCAACTTCCATTAAAGCAAGTATTAGCCATCTGAAATAAATCACTAAAAAGGATAATTAGTACTAATGAAAGTCAGTACTAGCGCAATGAAAGAAAATGAGAATCATCCAGGATTGCAAGTTTCTTTGAGATAAAGAAATGGTTATAAACATTCCAAGAATGGTAGGTGGGAATCATCCCTTGTAGTCCTGATAGTGACCGCTCTGAGTGACTTGAATGTTTTTGAAATGCGTTTAATTCTCTTTGTTTTTAAAGATGCAACTGTAAAATTGTAAAATTAGCCCTTTGTTCTGTCCTGTACTACATAATGCTTCTTTATTTTAGGTTATTGCAGTCTTTTAAGCATTGACTGTTTGAGTAACTGCAGATTTTTCTCAGACTGGTGTCTTCTCATTTTCCCATTCACAGCCACTTACATCAACTTGCAGTGAGCCTTTCATGACAATAGGAATGCATAACCTGGATTTTTACACTGGAAAAGATGTTTTATCTTGTACATCAGAAAAAAACGTAAAGATATTTGGAAATCCTCCTTTTTAAATTTGGTCTCTTATCAAGGATTCAGTGGCCAACACAGAATGAAGCCATGAAACATACTCAGTCACTCATTAATTTATTCTTTATGGCCAAGTAAAGGATCACTGACTTAGTCTTTCTGTTCTTAACCTGTTTTAATAGAGATAAGGTCAGACAATATATAATAACTTGAATAAGAACTGAGAAGAATTTAAATGTACCCAGGACAACCAGAAACTGTGGCATCCCCCAGATGTGTCTCTTAAGTGATATAATGCCTCTCCTCTGTGCTTGCTGGCACCACTCATGCTGGCACCTCAAACCTCTGCTATTTGCTCACCAGAAGTCTCTTACATAAATGTGCTATAAATCTGCTAGTTTTAGATGTTGGGTTTGCAGGTTTGCAGGTTTGTTTTGAGGCTGGGGCCTGAGTTTTTTGCTTTGTTTTGTTTTCAAACTTTTTCTGTTTTTAGGAAAGGTTACCTTTGCGTTTGATAGCACGTGTTGAACAAGAGATTTCTGGAAAAGATATACATGGACAAGGGTTTAAATAATATAAAATTACATGTCTGTGTATTACTGAAAACTAAGTTATTTAAAGGATTCACAAAGTCTAGTAACTATAATACTCTACTGCTTTTTCAGACCTTGGAAAGCTGTGGTGACAACTGAATTTAAACTATTCCACTGCATGTGGAGACAACAACTGTGAAGATAATACTTCAGGAAGGATCAAAAATATTTTGGAATGATAATAAAAGCATATTCCTTTTCAGAGACATGTATACAGTGTTACAATTATTTTAAGTAAAAGTATTCTCAATGGTGTGGAGCCTCACTACCAATATTTCAAGCTAAAATGTGTTTTTAACATACGATTAATGTTTTAAGCCAAAGATAGTTAGGTTTTAAAATGATACTGCATTCCTTTCTTAATTAAGTAGGTTTACTGAGGTTGGTAAGAGAAGCTGAGCTAACATTCAGGCTAGCACTACATGATTAATGGTGCTTCCATGTCTTTCTGAAGTTTTGTAATACACTTGATGCAGTAATCATATAGGGAGCTGGAACATTGTAAATTATGTACTTAGTAATTTATGGAACAACGTAAGTAAGAATTGTGTTTGTGAATGCTTTAGAAATCTTCATGGAGTAGAAGTTGTTTTCCTGTTGGATAGCAGTTCTACAAGAATATAAAATATTTCACAGTACTGAAGTGTTCAACAACTTAAAAATTTATCTTTGTTAAAATGGGTATTTAGAGATAAAGCTGCACTCTTTTGGCAACGGCTGTTGGGGGCGGACAAAGTTCAGATCCCTGCTTTGACTGATACAGAGAGTTCTGGCAATGCCAGTGGCCTGACAACTGATCTGGGCATGTCTGCACTGTAAACCAGAGGGAAGTACCAACACACCAACCAAGCTGGCAAGCACATGTGGTGGTAATACAGCACCTGGAAAAGGTTGAATCGTAGAATCACAGAATCAACTAGGCTGGAAAAGACTTTTTAGATCATCAAGTTGCCCTAGGACTGCCAAGTCCACCACTAAACCAAGTCACTGAGGGCTTTGTCTACATGGTTTTTGAACACTTCCAGGGACAGTGATTCCACCTGATAAGCCTCTTCCAACACCTGATCACCCTTCTGGTGAAGAACTTTTTCCTAATATTCAGCCTAAACCTCCCTTGGCACAGCTTTAGGCCATTAACTCTTGTCCTATCACTTGTTACTTGGGAAAAGGCATCAGCCACTTCCTCTTTTCATCCTCTTTTCAGGTAATTGTAGAGAGCAATAAGGCCCAAAAGTGCTAACCCCAACCCTTCACTTTGCTTGGCTGAAGCAACAGTGAGAAACACGGGTAGAAATTGCCCGGCAGGGCTGCAGCCTTTAGGCATACATTCTTGCCACCTTTTTGGTTTTGATGAAGATTTTTTTCTAGTAATCATCAAAATAATTTAATGAGTCAACGTTCTGAACTCTTTCAGAAGAGTCCCAGATACCTGTACTCAATAGCACTGACTACAGAGATAAAAACAAGTAAAGCTAAGACTAATGTCAGCTTCAGCTTTATATGTCATTTGAATTTATCTGCACCATTCTCTCAAATTGTAGTGCAAATAAAAATTATTAATGCAGGAAGGGCAATCAAACTGCTGAGTTCGGATTTTACCTCATTCATCATTTTTTGGAGGTCTCTCTGATAGGCAAACCATGTCAGCAACTTATTTATTTTGGTTGTTCTGTTAATCAGTCTTCAGAAAAAAAGACTGAAATTAGAAAGGACAAAGATTGTGCCTATACTTTTGAGAAGGCATACACACAAAGATTGTCCCCTGGAGAGAGCTGCTTTAAAGGAAAGAGTATCCCAAAGAAGGTGTATGACTTATTGACACATTGGAGACAATGGGTTAAAAAAAGAACAGCTTTTGTATAGGAACAGACTGCTCAGGCAACAGTGGACTCATCTTTGTGCCGAGAGAAGATATAGAGTAAAACTTTGACTCAAAGTAACCCTACAGACAGCTTACCAGGCAGCTCATTAAAATAAGGTATGTCTGAGTGTTATTTCAAATGCCTCTTGCATAGTTATTAAGAGAGTTTTATCATGTTCCTGCACTAAGGCCTCTGCTTACTTTAGCAGAGCAAAAAGACCACATTCTTTCTGTGCTCTGTACAAGGCATTCCTGGCATCTTTATTTCCTTTCAATACATTGAAAATTTTAGTGATAACTTTATTAATTGAATGTGTTCCCCAGCTGGTCTTCTTTCCAAGTGGGGTGACTTGGCAACTCTGTGTAAGCAATGTCTTTGCAGCCTTCAGATTTTGTAGCCTTCTTTTGAACCTTTTTTATGGCCACTTTCTGCTCTACTACAGATGCAATCTTTAATGTCAGTGCAGTTAGAAGGAGGAAGATGACACCCCCATCCCTGCCCCTGCTTTCTTACTCCCTCTCACTGTCATAGTAGGTAGTGGTACTTTTATATCATGAGAGGGGATCCATCCCTTACCTGCCTCTCTAGGAGACAATGACAAAACCTTCCAATGCTCTTAAATTCTGCTTTGGAAAGGGATGTAGCTCACCCCAGACTGGAACTGAAAAGGGGTGATATAACATAAAATTGCAATATGCTTTTATGATACACTGTGCATATCTTAAGCTCTTGGTATTTACCCTCATCTTTAAGACAAATTCCATCTTTTCTGCTTTGCTCACTCAGCTTTTCTTCAGTTCAGTGATTTGCACATTAGTTCACATGAAGAAATGAAAACTTTCCTGCTTGGTTTGACTTTAACTAATTAACTGAGCAGTGAAGATAAATCTCCTACATGTTCTCTGAAAGCCAGTACACATACAGTACAACTGCCTGTCCAAACTAAACTTCTACTTACATGGTCTTTTTAAACTAAAAATTATCTAAAAGTGTTCATTTTTTAGATTATAGTCAAGTCATCCATCAGTTATATTTACTATTTGGATTACTCTAATTTTAAATAGCTGAGTCTGTTCTATACCAGTCTGTATGAATAAATAGCAATTATATATTTTTTTTTTTTTTTTTTAGAGAAAATACATATGGCATTTTAAAGATGTGGTCTCTTTTAATGCAAATTACAGTTGTAAGTACTGTATTTTTCAAATAAATGAAAAGAATATGCATTGAACATAAATTCCTGTTATGATCTGAGACATAAGATGGATTTATTTCTATTCATGAGTTAGGAATCCTACTTCATGATACATTAAGGTTTTTTCCAAACATTTCCAGCTTCTGTTTCCACCACTTCTCAGTTTGTGCACTAACACGCACTAGTAGATTAGCTACAGTGGTGTCCTGGGTTCAGCAGTAGCAGGCATTTTCTCCTTCTTAGTAGCTGGTGCAGTGCTGTGGTTTTGCCTTTCAGCCTGAGAACAACGCCAACAGCACCAATGTTTTTAGTTGCTGCTCAGCAATAGTTTACTCTGACCAAGGACTTTGAGCCTCATGCTCTGCCAGGGAGGAGGGGAAGCTGGGAGGAAGCAGAGACAGGACACCTGACCCAAACTAACCAAAGGGGTATTCCATACCACAGCAAGTCATGCTCAGTATATAAACTGAGGGCAGTTACCCAGAAGGGCTATATCACTGCTCAGGTTTGGCTGAGTATCGGTGGGTGAGTGGCGAGCAGTTGTATTCTCTTCCCTTGTTATTTCCCTTATCATTATTATTATTGGTGGTAGCAGCAGTGGTTTGTTTTATACCTTAGTTACTGGACTGTTCTTATCTCAACCTGTGGGAGTTGCATTCGTTTGATTCTCCTCCCCATCCCTCCAGGAGCTGGGGGAGGAAGGGGGAGAGTGAGCGAGCAGATGCGTGGTTCTGAGTTACCAGCTGGGCTTAAACCACGACAAGTGGTATTCAGCAATGGAATCTAAATGGAAAAATAATGAAGAACATCATTTCAGGAGCAAACCAAATATAATACTTGTTAAGGAGTTATGCTGTTTATTGAAGCTCTGCAGACATCATAACACATTTCTCTGTCTGCTAGTGTCACGGTTTAAGCCCAGTCAGCCAGACAGTGTCTCTCTCACTCCCCCTTCTTCCTCCCTCCCCCCGCCTTCTTCCTGGCTTCCCCTTCCCCCTGGCAGAGCATGAGACTCAGAAAGTCTTTGGTCAGAGCAAACATTACTGAGCAGCAGCTAAAAACATCAGTGTTATCAGTGCGGTTCCCAGGCTGAAGGTCAAAAACACAGCACTGCACCAGCTGCTAAGAAGGAAAAAAAATGACTGCTTCTGCTGAACTCAGGACAGTTAGAAAGCTGGTGTGAAATAAGGTTACAGCCAGCTTGCTTCTCTGATCATTTCAGAAGACTGAATTGTACAAGAAAACTACCACTATGACTTGAAAAGTAATTACTGAACACAATATAGCTTGCATCTTTGCATGTAAACCCACTGATTTACTAGTAAATTATAACAAAGTGAGATCAGTTCTTTTGCTAGAAATAAAAGCAAGCTTGGTGGGGAGAGCACCAAACACTGTGGAGGAGTTAAGACTGATTTTTTACTCAATATATAAATCATGAAAAGTGAAAAATGTCATTTATATAAGATCAATTTATATAAGCACAGTGAGTTAGCAATGCTTACATAAATGTCCACAAATTGGATAGTTTTCTTAGATCTTTGTTTCCCCCTACAATTTATTCTGCAATTAAATCTTTAAGAGTAAACTTGTTTTGAGCGTGAGGATTAAAAAAAAACATTAACCAAACAGATGAACCCCTCAAGTATCCCCCCAACCATGACTTTCCTAAAACTCTACTGTGTTTACCACCAGTAATACTTTTAATTAAGATTTTATAATCCTCATGTCCTTGCATCCACCAATATAGTAGATCCTACACATTATAAAGAAGAAAGGCAACGCAAAAACTACAAACTACAATGAAAACAAACCACAGGGGCTTAGAATCTAAGAATCTGAATTATTATTTCACATTGCCATTGCATTCAAAGTAATTGTAATGACTATTCTTAAATGGAATAATTAATACGTTAATGAGACTAGTACAATGTTAAATAGACTCTATGCATACTTTGTTGTCAACAAATTCAAAGCTAAATGTCAAGTGATTGTTTCTTTGTAAGCAAAGCATTTTATGTATCACATAGCAACATAAAAGTATAGCTTAAACACTAGAAGTTGCAATATTTATGTCAAAGCCAATTTTAAAAGTAAATATTTGAATAGGTTTGAAAGCAACAGTCATTTATGAGCTTGGCTTCAACATTTCTTTCCTAATTATGCAAACATATTGTTTATTTTGTTTTGGTAGCTACTAAAGTTAATTTTCAGAGGATTTAGTTTATTGTTTGCGGTTTGTAATATTGTTTCTTCCAATAATATGAACCGATTTAGCATAAAATTATGGTTTATCTTTCATTGTAAAATTATTATTTAAAGAAAGACTCTTGAAATAATTTAAAATCTATTTAAAATATTTATGATGTGGACACAACTCTTTTCAGGCTTTATATATAATCACTCCCTTATCTGATTTTGCTGCAAGATCCCTAATACTGCATCTGGCACGTATGTTTAGAAGAAAACAGTTTTGAAACTGTTTGCTTATCTAAGATGATGAAGTAATTAAAAACAACACAACATACCTGCTACATTATAAAAGGGATTAAAGCCTTGTTTACATTTCTGAGACTACACAGCTTTCCTGTTTTTTTGAAATTTCAACATTCTACCCTATAGCAGGAGGTGTTTCAAAAGGAGTAGCACTTCTGAAAAAAATTTGTGCATTTTTATTATTCAGCATGAAAAATAGGAAAATGGGTAATACTAGTCACGTTCAAATATGAAGAACAATTCATAATTAGGGAGTCAAATAACTCTTGAGGGATTTGTGTAAGCAAGCATAAAGCATTAGAAATTGTAAGCTTCCTCAGTAAGATGAGAAATTTCCTAGCCTGTGTTGCTATTGCCAGATAAGATGCACGTCCAAGACTTCAAGACAAAGGAATTTCTGCCGCTGAATTTTTGCTGAAACCCAAAATACTATTGCCTCTGAAGTCTGCCACATTATATCATTATATGGGTTATGTAGCACAAGGGTGACTGCAATTGTTGCCAGTTTCAGCAACAAAGATACTCAAGGTTCGCAGGGTAGTGACCAGACTACTGATTGCAGGGACGCTAGAATTTC
Organism: Psittacus erithacus; assembly: GCA_009867235.2. NCBI lineage: Eukaryota > Metazoa > Chordata > Aves > Psittaciformes > Psittacidae > Psittacus > Psittacus erithacus. The sequence goes on along the minus strand of WYDI02023302.1, from coordinate 6,807 downwards.
CTAACAAAACATTTCTTCTGGAAAAGCCATGTTTTAGTGTATCACAGGGTTAATAATTAGAAGTGGTAAGTTGAAATGTAATTTCAGTGTTTAGAAGAAACTGAAATTGGAGAAAGGTAAAACTAAAATAGCATCTACCTTGCCATTAGAGCAGGAAATGCATTCCAAATAGTTTTAATGTTAATTTAAATTATAGTTTTGGGAAATGACAATTTAAAAAACTGCAAAAACTGCTGTTACACTTTGCCAGGCATTAAGAAGGAAGCAGTCTTAACAAAAATACAAACCCAATGAAATAGAATCATAGAATGTTTTGAGTTTGAAAGGACCATAAGATCACCTAGTTTCATCTCCCCTGCCATGGGCAGGGATGCCTCACCCTAGACCATGCTGTCCAAGGCTTTCAGGCTGGGTGCTCCTGCTCAGCAGGAATGCCCTTACATTCTGCAGCAGCCTGCACAATACAGTATATGACAAAATCTGGACAGAGGACTCCATTCCTTAAAAAGTAGCACAGACACTAAGGCTTCCAAGGGTGACATAGTAGCACATGCAAACATTAATGTCTATCCAATTAATTTTAAATAAGGATATATCAAAACAACAAATATTTCATTCCTCTCAGAAAAGTAGAGTGAAAATATAAAAAACGTCTCTCCAAAATAAAAAGATGTGAGATGTAAGACAATATCAAGAAAAAAATTCTTTTGGTCAATGGACAAAATAGATCATAATGGATGTTACCTATTGTTCTTGGACCAAAATAAATTGTTAATAAGGATTCTGTTTCTCCTCTTATATTTTTATTTCTTCACATTTTGCGTCAGTATTCTGCATGAAAGTGACCTTTGCTTTGCTTTAGGCAAGGTGTTACATAGTATTAAATGTCTGGTACCTCCTTTGGCGAGGCCCTTGGCAAAATGTGGTGCGGAACTCTGTTGTCTTAAAAGGAGTTTCACACTTGTAAAATTCAATTCTACTTTCTTCATTATTGCTTCAGGCTCATGACTTCTAATTTCATTAATTATGATGCATTCCTCAGGTCATCTCTGCCATCCAGCACTCTGGAGACAGAGAAGATTGACACCGTCCATTCCTCACCCTCACTTTCCTACATATTTTGTTAAAAATGAACAGCTATGCAACATGTTCCAGCCATGACATGGTAAGATGCTTGCAAAGGGCCATAAGAGGGCCATGCTTTTCTTTTTCTGCTTGTTCAGACTTGTCTGAGCTGCGATCTACTCCTAAATATTCTGGAATAATTTTAAAGTCCCGCGTAATATTCCTGATTCTCAGCTGTTTTAAGCCGAGCAGACCTTGAAACTCTTTGGGGATTTGCACAATGGTCAAATGTGTTCTATCCAGAATGTGTGGTTTTAAGATAATGAATATTCATACCTGGGCTTCCTTCCACTTTAGGGAAACAGCAGAGAATTAAACTGGCAACATTTCCAGTTTCTGATGCTCTAGAGTGCTTGACAGTTTTCCGTGTATTGGCAGTACCCGTTAAAAAACAAACAAACAAAAAAAGCACAAGGATTGAGGTGCTGATCTTTTGGTCACTTGCAGTAAAGCCATAGCTTGGATATGCCGGATGGTTGCCTTTCCACACCCAAGCAGCTAGCATTTCATAACTGTTTTAAAGTCTGAAAAGTTATTTCAGGTTTGTTGATTAGAACTTACAAAAGTCATTTCTGGGAAAAAGAGAAAAACCAAAAACAATCCCCTCCCCCCCAAAAAAACCCCCAACAAACCAACCAACCAAAAAAACAAAACAAAAAGCAAAAAAACCCAACCCAACCCAACCAACAAACAAAACAACAAGCAGGCCTAAAACAAAGCAAAAAAACAACAAGGAAAAGATGCATTTCCAAGGTTAGAATTTATTTTGAACCTGTCAGCTTTGACAGTCTATGGTTAAAACAGAGTGCAAAAGGAGAAAATGAATTCCCAACCCTTAAAATGATGCTTGAGACAGAGCAGAAACAAGCAAGTCTGCACAGAGGCTGATAAGCTTCTAAAATCCTGCAGGGTTTCTTGTACATCACTGTCTTTTTAAAAGGTTCATTTAAGCAAGTAATTTAGGGTTGTGAGCTTTTTTTTTTTTTTTTACCTCTCTAGATATACAGTCTAATAAGTTTAAACAGTACCTCAGTGCTTCATGTCTTTAGCCACACCAGCTTAATACCCTTAACTCACAGACACACGCAATTCATCCAATATTGTCTGTGTTAAAAAAAAAATGTTCAGAAAGAGTGACAGGAATTCTGTTCCTGTTAACCTCTCTTCATCTTCTCATTGACCCTTATGCTAGTTTTACTTTCTCCTCACTTCAAGTCAGGTAGGTTGGGAAATGTTTTGTTAATTTGCTCTGTATAGTAGTTGGCACATAGGTGCTTTGTTGATAAATATGGAATTGGCTGTTTAAGACTGTACTTACGCAGTCCTTGCTAAGAGTCACACGACACTGATGGCAGTATCACAAGGCAGGCTGGAGGCCAAATATGCTGCCCCTACACCTGCCCTTGGGACTGTATGTAGACAAGGAAGGAAAGGGAAATGTTTGGTACAAACTGCCTACAGTGTTCTGCAAGGCATATTTATCTGCTACATGACCACGCCTGGAATATATGCAGCCTCTAGCCACCATATCTGTCTTATCACTAATGATGTCAGGCAGATGAGAGACATCAGTTTTCCCTGCAGGAACCCAGTGCCCTGAGGAGAGCTCCAGGAAGAGCAACCAACATCTAAGTGACATGAATGCAGGCTGAACTCGAGAGGTTTTTTATAACTGTCGGGGTGTCTCAGCTTTGCTCTCAGTATTTGCCAAGAATAATTGCACCTGAAGGGTACATTGTCATGTGCAGTGTCAACATTGCTGTTGGTCACAAACCAGATTCCTTTCTTAGGTGCTGGACAATCACAACTGCCTACACCAATTCAAAACCAGCTGTGGAACTGGCTCAAACCTGCACTTACATGTTCCCACAGGGGTGGATGATGACGTATTATCAGCAAGGAAATAAGTGAAGGGAGTTGACTGCGCCCAATATTGGTGTCCAGAGCACAAGATACCAGCGAAATATCAGGTTTATTACATTATGTACATTGAGGTAGGAGGAAAGAGTCCTCATGGACTGTAAGCATGCGGGCTTCCTACTTCTCTGTACTTAGATGCCTTCTCCTGACATCACAATCCCCACTTCCCTCCTTCCTGAAGACCTCTTACTATGTAGTCAGAAGTTATGATAGAGGTAAGAGGTATCATATGGCACAGAGGTTCTGAATGTAACCATCAAATATCTCTGGAAAAGGTTCCCTCTTTAGTTACAGCAAAAGGTCCAAGTGAAGCAGAGAAGTCTATTTGTGCAATTTCTTATGAGCTGTAAGAAAACTCCAAATTCTTGCACTTATAACAAAGCACATTACTTGGTATCTAAACCAATGGCCACCTAGATAAAACACAGTGGTAACTAGAAGTTAGCACCTGCAAGCACTTACTTGTATCTTCTGAAAGTCACATCATACAAAATTGAATTTGAATCAATCCAAGATTCAAAGATCAATATCAATTTATTATCATATGTGATGCTTTATTAACAACTAATTGATCTTCTTTCTACTTTGTATGCTCTGAATTGGGCTTTACTTAGCTGAGAATAGGACTCATTAACTGCCTTATTGTGTGAGAAGAATGTAATTTCATGAGACTTTTCCAGCTGTCCTATTATCTGGCTTTTTCTGTACCTGGCTGATACAGAAACTACAATACATGCTAATGAAACACTGCCTTGGTATTTTTCATGGTGAACTAATATTTAACTGCACATCAATAATTTTATCATATGTAAAGGAGTAACACTTTGTTCCTCAAACATTTCAAAATTTCCTTATAGCTCATGTCATGGAAGATCTATTACCTGTCAAAGAAGAAGTGTCATCCTTGATTTAGTAGTGAGGCAGCATTAAATTTATACCCGGAATAAGGCCATGAGGTGAGTATTACTGGCCTGGGCTGTATACAATCTTAATCCAAACATCTGGCAAAATTACTTTTACAAGAAAAAAGTGCAAATATTTTCCATGCCAGATGGCTAAACTCTCAACCCATGGCAATTAATGTAAAATCTTAGAAACTGTCATTTTGAAAAGTCACCAATTAATGCCATGTTTTCTTTTGAGGAAGTAGAAATGCATCCTTTTGATCTGCTGTGTAATCATCATTACAGGCTTTGCGTAGTTTATTCTTTGTCAGAAAAGATGTTTCAGAGGATGCCAAAACTGTAAGCAGATCTAGGTTGCTAAAATAATATTGCTTTTGAAGACCTACATCAGAAAAGTCCCCCCAGGCTATGTCCAGTCTAGTCCATTTTATCAGATTTTTTAAGGTAGCTTTGTGCTCGGACAAGAAGTAGAAAAGAACAGCAGTCCTAGGGAGAACCTCAGCCATAACATCTGCTGTCTTCTGCTGTCACCAGCATGCACCCTGGCATCTAGCCCCGTAACGTGCTCTAACGTGCTGCTTTCCCATCACTACTCTGATGGGGTATCAGCCTATAGAGCAGCCCATAGAAAAGGCCACATTTCCCTTAGTTAATTGCAGTTACAAAGATCTACAAGAATTCGGGAAACTTATTATTGGTTCTAGAGTACAAAGTATTTTGCCTTTGGGTAAAGAGTACATGGCCATGAGTGGCCATGAGACTAACATCAAGTTTTTGATGCTATCAGACACTTGATAGCTACTGACTTGAAAAAAGCAGGCTGGCAGGAAAAGACAGGATCCATATGGAGCTTAGCCCCTCTATGTCATGCATAAATCCCAGGGGTTAGTGAGAGAGAGCTAGTCTTTCTGCCTAAAAGCAGTGTTATATGTATACTTGCATGTATACAGCAAAACATGTGAATACATATTACTGTTCTGTGTTTCAAAGCTGGGTATTGAGATTTTAGTAAATATTGGAATGTACAAAAGCAACATATGCATGTTGTATTTCATAAATAAAGTCACTATTACCATTTTGTTAGAAACCTGAGGAAAAATTTTTCAGTATTGTCCTTTTCACTTTTACAGGATAAGCCCTTGCAGGCCATCATTTCTAAGTGGAATTACTTAATTAAGTGGGACATGTAACTTGCTTTAAAAACATAATACAACATTTAGACTCATATTTTCCATGAGAAGAATAAACTGTCTTTCATGCACAATGAGAGGTAACTCTGTAAAATTACAGAATAATTTATTTAGACTAATAAAAAGATATGTGAATATGATCAAACAGGGATTTGACCTTTCCATAGAAACATGTTTGCAATTTACAGAAGCTAAAAGCAATTAATGAATTGGGAAAAAAAAAAAAATTAAAAAGAAAAGAGATTTATCTAAAACGTACGCAAAGATTTAAAATATTCTAAAAAATGACACATGCAAAAGAGCTGAAAGCTACCAGGACTGATATTTATTGCCAAATTATATGAAAGCACACAGATGTTCAATTATCAGATATAAAATGCTATCCTGCTAAGCCTGAGAATGATTCTGTAGTACTCACAGGTTTTTTAGGTCCTGACCTCTATAGCTATGGCTGAATGCAACAGGATTCAGAAGCACTTAGGTATTCTGAAAAACCTTTCAAATTCTGTTTACAGAAAGAAAGAAGCATTTAATTAAACAGCAATAGATGAAAATTGCATTTGTATTTTAATCAACAGTATTGAGTAAGGATTTCTTGACAAGTCATGGACTCACTTATGCTGCATAATCTCAATTAGTCTTAAAATTCATTTCCCTATATCATTAATTTTGTTTTTATGTGAAACTTAGACAAATTATTTCGATATGTAAAGCCTACACACAGGATGATGCATGGAATAATAATGCCTTTGGAAGCTGGAAGACAGTGTCTTAAAAATGAACAACACACACAAGATAACCTGAGTCTCATATGATACTGTTATCTCAAGAAGATACGTCTTTCCTCAATGACAGTTTCTTCAGAGCTGTTTGATATAGGTCTGAAGCTTGGAGCTTAAGGCCCAGAGTTTGGATAGATAGTTTAACTGTCATTCAGTGCTTCATCCCCAGAGACTCTACACAACTTCCCAAACTTTCAGTTCCTTCTTTCCTGTGTTCCAAAGGTGAGGCCAGCAGGGACTCCAACTCAGTGAGGGGGTAAGTCACTTCAAGTTACCTGCTCCCTGTGCAGCCTCTTCTTGAGCACTTATCACAATGGCTACTTCAATCAGCTTCACAGCCAGAGTAAAAGACAGCAGCAGGGGGAGTTGCCATTTATGTTAGGGATAGGCTGGAGAGTGTGGAACTCTGTCTGGGGACAGGTGTGCGGACAATAGAGAGTTTGTGGGTCAGGGTTGAAGGGAGAACAGCAAAGGGAGACATTATTGTGGGGATCTCTTACAGACCACCTGATCAAGAGGACTCTGTGGATGAGGCACTCTATAGACAGATAGGAACAGCCTCACGCTCGCAGGCCCTTGTTCTCAAAGGGACTTCAACCACTCTGATATCTGTTGGAGGGATGGTACAGCCCGGCACAAACAATCCAGAAGGGTCCTTGATTGTGTGGAAGACAACTTCCTTCGGCAAGTAACAGAGGAGCTGACGAGGAGAGGTGCCATGCTTGACCTCGCGCTCACCAACAGGGAAGGGCTGGTTGGAAATGTGACGCTCCAGGGCAGCCTTGGTTGCAGCGATCATGAGATGGTGGAATTTGAGATCCTCAGGACAGTGAGAAGAGCATGCAGCAAGCTCACTGCCCTGGACTTCAAGAGAGCAGACTTTGG
>WYDI02023301.1:0-63919 GCA_009867235.2 Psittacus erithacus | reverse complement strand
ATAAGGTTGGCATCAGCCCACCTCACAAGTGTGTCAAGGTCCCTCTGGATGGCATTCCTTCCCTCCAGCATATCAACTGAACCACATATCTTAGTGTCATCGGCGGACTTGCTGAGGGCGCACTCAGTGCTACCTTTGAATTTTCATTGTGTGGACAACCATTTGTAATCAAGTGGGAACATCTCTTCTGGAAAGACATCTAAATCTTCAAGACCCATATGGCAACAATTTTCACCTAAGTTCTGTTTTTGGATGTTTCATGCTCCAGTCTGTGACTGTTGGATTGCAGTTAGCAAGATTAAAGAGAATTTGTCAGAAATTGTTTTATGTGGGAATGCAAGGACCAGAGTCAAGTTGCTTTTTAACATTCTTCCTAGGGAACTAAATCGACTGAACTCCTTAAGGTTCTCACTCTAAATTATTATTGTAGCCGTTATCTGAACTCTTTGTTTCTGACACTTTTTCAGAAGTGTGAATACAAAAACTGGACACAATGTTCTTGCCAGCACCAGGTAACAATGTGAAATACAATTCCCTCTGTATTTCATCCGACAGAGAAAGTGTGGCTAGCCTCAGCTTGATGCTGAAGCCTCAGAGTGATGCTTGTGTATAGTCAGATGTCTACTTTGACCTTTGCTCACTGCCCCAAAAGTGGCTTGCTAAGCCCCCCTCTACATCTCAGTGAAGTGCATTGCACTTGGAGATGATGTTTGCATGCATGTGGGTTGTCAGGTACTTAGGGATGACAAATGCTTGTTAAACGGTGAGCTGGTTGCTTCTTTTCTGGGCTCGGGTTTTGTTTGGAGCATTCTAGACGTATGAGTAGCACGGAGTCAGCATCTCTGGCTGGTGGAGATGGACTGACGTATTGTCTTGAATCTTGCCTTTCAATCTGTTTGCAGCCTCATGTTTGCTCATGTGAAATTGTTGAACCCCCATTAGTTCACCAAGAAAATGTATTTTCTACAGGCTGGTGAACTGTCCTTGTCTGGAGTTGCTGCGCTATTATCATTAGCATTTCTTGCAAATGCTGTCAGGTATTCTTCAACGTGTCACTGAAAAACCTTGAATGTTAACAGTGAGCTTCTGAGGTCTGTCCCCTTGTTCGTTTATCTTTCACTGTGCTGCTTGTTTTAATAACAGAAATGAAAGTGTTGGGCAACTATTTCTAAAACTGTCTGAAAACAGAACAAAACCCCCAGAAAATTCTGGAACAGAATGCTTTTGTTGGCGAGAGTTAAGGTTTGTAAATATTTATTCTTCACAAGCAGAAAATACCAGGCTTTTGTGATAGAAAAAACAGGCAACTTAAATTTAAAGTGACAGCCCCCATGTATGAATCGTGGAACTGCAGGAATGTCAGTAGGTCAGAACCAGCCGTTACATTGGCATGCAAGCTCCTCCACTATTGAAATTCATGAGAGTGCTTTCTATCCTTTGCTGTAGTTTAGAAAATAGACACAAGTGCGTTTGTGTTTCTATGTTCCTCTTGGTGTAGTATCTCACCAGTGCTGTTGTCCCAGAGTCTGCCTTGCGGCTGGAAGTCCTCCTGTGTTCACCTGCTCTGTAAGTAGCCTCTCCCTGGTGCCTCCTCACATGGATCATCAGAGATGCTTTACCTTTTGCAACCTGTCCAGTGCAAGCAGTACCTCATTTCTTGCCCATGAAAAATTAAAAACACTCAAAAATCTGCACTTTCTGACATGTGCTTGATTGTGAAACACAAATAAGAGAAACTCAATAAAATGAAGGTTTGGGGCTGCACATAATAAGCAACCTCAGCCTGAAGAAAAGAAGGCTCTAGGGAGACCTTATAGCAGTCTTACAATACCTGAAGGGGGCCTTCAAGAAATCTGGAGAGGGGCTTTGGACAAGGGCCTGTAGTGACAGGATAAGGGGAAATGGCTTTAGCCTGACAGAGGGGAGATTGAAATTAGACATTAGGTAGAAGTTCTTCCCTGTGAAGGTGCTGAGGCGCTGGCACAGGGTGCCCAGAGAAGCTGTGGCTGTCCCTTTCCTGGCAGTGCTCAAGGCCAGGTTGGATGGGGCTTAGAGCAACCTGTTCTAGTGAAAGGTGTCCCTGCCCATGGCAGGGGGTTGGAAGTGGATGGGCTACAAGGTCCTTTCCAGCTCTAACCATTCTATGATTCTAACTGATTGACCTACCCTTGTTAATGTGAGTTCTCTGCTTTGCCCCAGTGTGTGGTGGTAGCTCTCTGCTATGGCTCACTGCAGTGCGTGTGAACATCTGCCAGCAGCTTCTGGGAGATAATTCTGTGCTGTGTGGATGCAAGGAGAAGACCTTGAAAATGTCTTTCTGAAAGGAGAACAATACTCTTTAGCAACTGCTCTTGACTGACCTTCAATGTTTCATAAGCAGTGTAAAGCTTGGAGGACTTTGTGCACTTGCTTTCTGCTAAGGTGCCATGCAAAACCCCACCACGTGGCTCTGCTTTCTCACTTGCTCTTGACTTTGCTCCTATGGCTGCATTTTGAAGGCGAGTGGAACAGTGACTCCAAAAAGACTTCCTTGCCTCCTGCTAAGGATCTAAGTATGGGGTTTGCTGACTGCTGGGGCTCACTAAACCTTGGTGTGATTCCCTGGGTGCAGATGACTGGCATTAAAGGGTAGATTTCCCAAGTGACTCTGTCTGTCTGGACCCACTGGAAGCAGCATGAGGGAAGGCTGCCTGGAAAATCTGCTGGGGACTTGCTTTCCAGGATCTTTATTTTCCCGCAAAGGGCAGGGAGGCTACTATGGTGTTCTTGTGTTTTGCAAAGTCAGGGTGGAAAGCTGGGAGTTGGGCATAGGAAGTCTTTTGTAAAACAAATTAAATAAATAAAAGGCAAGTGTGGGAAAGGAACTGAAGACATGACAAGGTAGCCTTTGTTCTGCGTTGTATTCTTGCCTAGGAATACTCTTTTCTGTTCTGCATTAATCTCTGGTTTACTGTGCAGCCTTGGTGCTTAGACACCAAATCTGCAAAGGAAGCATGTGTGAAGATACTCACAGAGGTCACTGCACCCCAGAACTTTGGGGCTCAGCTCACTTTTTGTGAGCAATAATTCATTACTGCTGCGGTACCATGATTTGCTCATCATAGCGGGCGTGCCACATTTGGGTAACAGGAAGGAAAGCTGGGAGCTGAACTGAGCAATGACTCCTGAAACCAGTGCAGCAAGGAGCTGGAAAAATAACAGCCATGAGGAGCCTGGTGTCTCCCTTAGTTGTGACCTTTGTGATCCTGAGTGAAAGGTCACTGGCTGTAGCAGATCCTTTCAAAACTATGATCCTCTCGGAATCTGTCAGCTGAGAATTAGGTGTGGGGCCAGTGGAGAGGTCAGTGCAGGCTTTGGACTGCGGTATGTGATGAGCATTAGCAAGCTGTGTGGTTTCCTCTCTGCTGTTCTTCAGAGTTGCTGTGTTTGGCAGGAATTAATGGATCTGAGGAAGGATGCTGTGGTTGAAGTGCCTGGGTCAGGTAACAGCAGGCATGGAGGTGACAGGGTTGGCTCTGCCAGCTGTTTGACAGTCCTGTCTGCCTCCCAGCAGTGTGCAATTAGAGTTCTGCAGAGCGCATCCCTGTGCTTCAAGCTGTGATGCTTCTAATTTCCAGGCCCCACAGTTTGGACCTGTGGGTGTGCTCCTTGTGAAAGTAGCCACCTAACGTGCCCTAGATGATTAAGCTGAAATTGGTGCGTTGGCGAGTACGTGTTTCACCATGGCTGCTCTCTCTGCCCTGTCCCAGTGTCAGACTTGTGCGGTGGCTTCTTTGCATTGCTGACTTTTGCAGGGCTGGGGAGAGCAGGGAATTTTTATCTTCTCCTGTGCAGTTAATTAGGAAGCATTCCAGTTTGTGCCATTTGGTGGGGAATGTATCCAGGCTGTTCAGTGATGCTAGCAGAGAACAGACCTTGCAGACAAAGTAGGAATTCCTGATACAGCTACCTAATTTAAGTTGAGCTCAAATTCATCAGCCAACATATCCTAACCTTTAAGTCTCAAGATTGCAGCCCTTACTGCAATTATTGGCACTAGTGAACAGAAAAAAAAGATTTATTTAAGAGTAGAGAGGTTAGTCTGTCCTTTGCCTGGGATAGCTGGCTGGCTATGCGTTAGGTCAAGGAGTCACGGCAGGACTTAGCTGATAGAGGATGCTGAATTCACAGAGAAATAAATTGCTTAGCAGCTCTGAGTGGTCTTCACACAACAGGTCAACAGCAGCTCTTGCTGGTAGCTGTTGGCTAAACAAACTAGTTTGGTATACCAGACAACTAACTGCATTAAATGGCTTTTGGGATTAGATGAGAGAAATTCTGGATGGCTCATCCCTGGCAGTGTTCAAGGCCAGGCTGGACAAGGCTTTGAGACTAGCCTGGTCTATTGGAAGGTGTCCCCCCCAGGGGCTTGGAACTGTGTGAACTTCAAGGTCCCTTCCAGCTCTAACTATTGCAAAATTCTGTGAGCTCTGTGATGGGATTAGGCTGTACCCTGGAATTCCTGGAGAAGTGCCTCCCACCTGAACATGCAGTGAGGGGAGTTGGTGTAGCACATACAACACCTAAGTATGCTCCTTATTCTGCATTTTCTCATCAGCAGCTGCTGGAGCTTCATGAACGGGAAAGGGATGTGGCTCACGTGCTTCAGGCTGGAAGGATAATCTATTTACATGTGATTGACACTGGGAAAACACTACTGAACCCTTGCAGTGGAGTGGAAGCTCATTGAGATTCAGGGCTCAGTCACTATTCATCCTCTGAAAAAATGCACCACCTGACAGGATCATTCACCTCGACCCTTAGTGGCAGGAAGAGAGAGCCACCAGCTCACAGTCACCACTGGGGGCTTGTCACTGGAAATGACAAACGGTGGGGGAAGGAACAAGGGCATAGGGAGAGGGGGATTGCACAGGGAGTGTGTGAAAGAAACCTCTGACTTGGATGAGCTCAGAGAACACTAAAAGAGCAGCTGCCATGGGCTAAGTGCCATTCTCCATCCTCTTCTGGATAGGTGAGTGAGAGATGCCTGCTGCCGCAGCAGTGGGGTTGCACTGCCTGGGGCCAGAAGGCTTGTAGAGGGAACGGTGTGGGAAGGAGCAAACTGAACCTTTTGTGACAGAAATGCTTTGCTGAGCCAGATCAGGGGTTCATCTAACCCAGGTCACTGTTTCCAGCAGCAGCAGCAGCAGGAAGTGCCCTGTGGAGAGAGCCAGTTGGTCTGGCCCCTTTTGCCATCCATTCCCCTTGTTTGGAAGAGAGGTATTAGAAGGTACCTCTGCCTTGTCTCTAATCTTTCTTTGGAGTGGTTAATTTTGAATCTAGTTCCTGAATCTGCCATTCTGCTAATAGGTGGCCCTGTACTTTGATGCTAATTACCATCACCCACACCCCACCTGAGTTGTTTGCAGTTGTACTATCGTATCTGTAGAAGGGTTGAAGGAGCCTGTTTCTTCCAGCCTTCCTCAATGAAGGAGATTTGGTGTTGTAGTGTGGTTGCTACCATTGCAGTGTTACCTGCATCTTCATGACAAGTCTTGAACTCCAGTGCCTTCAGCTGAAGATAGTTTTGCCATATCCTGCCAGCTGGAGGGAGCTGCTCTGTGTGGTTCTCTGCCACACCAGTGTGTGTGGGAAGTGGCTGTATGAACAACATCTCTGTCCTGTTCCATTTCCTTCTTTTGGCATGCTTAAATGTCTCAGCATGGATAAGAGCTTCTGGAGTTAAGGTGTGCAGTGGAGGTAAGTGTTCTTGTTGACCTGACTTATAATCTTTGCTGCTGCCTTAATTAAGGGTCACCCCAGTTCCTGGTGTGCTCACACTCAGGACTCTGATACCATAGCTCTTCCAAGCTGGAGCTCTAGGCAGAAGGATGAGAGATGGTGTCTGCCAGTGGGCTGCTGTTAATCTTGATGGCTGTTGTTGACTTGATAGGTAAGCTCTGAGTGGATCACTCTCCTCTGGGGAGGTGCTTGTTTGCAGTCATTAACCTTTATTTGGTTTGGTTTATTTACTCAGGTAGCAAATTAGGTCAGATTGAAGTGGCTTACATTAAACTGAACAATGGCCACTTGAATCTGGAGCGACCGTGTCCACACAGAGGTTAATTCAGTTTAACCTGGTCACTTTAAATCTACCCTTGTTGCTAAGAGGATGGATTTCCATCACTGCCCCTGCACAGAGCTGTCTTTCGGTGGGGTAGAGAATGAGCAGCCTTCTCCAATGCTTGGAGTGGGGAGCCCAGCCCTGCTACTCCAGTATCTCCCTCTTTGCCCAGCTGCCCTTTGAATGGTAAGCCTGGTTCTTGGCAGTGTATCCGTTTGTATACTGATTTAGCTAGCTGAAATAAAATGAGTAATGCTAATTGCTGTGGTTAGACTCCTTTTAGTCTCTCTGATTTTTACAGCTCTTACCATGCGCAGGACAGAACAAGGTTCCCAAGATGGGTAGAGTTAACTAGTGAAGTAATAAATCTCCTGATTACTGTCAGGTGCTGGAGGGTTGCACGAACACTGTAACTTTGTCAGTCTTTGGCTGAGTAATAACAAATGAAAACAAGAACCCCAGAACATGCTCCTCTGGGACCTGGAAACAATCCAGCCAATGCAGCTCTCATTCTGGCCCATTTGTTACAGCTAAAGCAGAGTTTTGTCTGGATCTTTCTCTTGTTTGGGGATGGCTGGAGTTTTTGTCTAATTCCTGGTCCTCTTCTACACCATCAACTGTGTGTAAGACCTTTGCAGCTTACTCCTCACCTCTATCTCCCAAAGGCACTGTATGTTTAAAGACTGCAAGGTGTTAACATATTCTAGCAAGGCTGGATGAAGGACTAATCTCTATGTAGATCCCGCCTGAGATCCTTCCTAAACCTGCAGCAAAGTCTCAGTTGCAAAAAATGCTGGACAAAACAAATACTGTAGGTGTCCAAATGCCTTCCCAGGCAGTAGACTTAACTAGCAACTATTGTCTTGAAATGGCAAGCTACCATCCTTACTACACTTATTACTTGACCCTGTTCAAAACCCCATTGCTCCTTTGCAATGCCGGCTGTCATCAGCAGTGCAGCTCCCATGAGATCAGCCTGATGTACTGGCCTCTGTCAGTAACTATCCCAGTGCTTAACATCACCAGTAGGGCTCTAATATTAATGAGTTGTGCTGAGCCTTCAGGAGGAAAGGCTGCCTTGCAGAGCTCAGGCTGCGAGGAGGAGTTTACACTGTGATTTTTCAGAAGCAGAGGCTGGGGCTGTGCATTTCGTACAATTTGGCTACCCTGATCCAAGCCCAGCCTGCACAGATGCCCTGGGGAAGGCTTTGGCTGGAAGGAGCTGGTCTGGGTGGTTGTGGTGGCTTTTGTCCTTGAAGTCCTTCACTTTTATTTGAGCTTCATCCCTAAGAGGAGAGGTGACTTTAATCCCTATAGGCTGTGAGTTGGAAGGAAATGGAAGGGAAAAGAAATAGTGTTGCCGTGCAGAGGCTGAGATCAGTGGGAAATCACAGTTACCTCCCAGAACTGCAAAACGCCAACTTCCTTAAAAGTGAGTACTTAATGTGGAAGGAAACAAGGAGACTGATAATAGATATTGCGCTAACGAATAAACAAATGCTTTAAAAGATGGACTCCTCATACAATGTGGTTTTTTTTAACTTGGTATCAATTTGCATGCTAGTCAATTTGCATACATTAAATACATCTCCCCTTCTGCATTGAGTTCCCCCTCCCCTTCACTATAACATCTCATTACAGTGCTGCTGAGACTGAGGAGCTGGTGGCTCTGGAGGGGATATTAATTTGTCCAACACATGCTGTGTAGGTTTTTATCACTTGCTGCACATTGGCCCTAGTGTCTTTTGAAGTCATTAGTGCCTCGAAGGGCCTTCTGCTTCAGGTAGTTGAAATGGAAAAGAAAGAAAGAGGAGGAGGGGCTGCCTGGAGAAGAAATGCACAGGGAAGAAAGGAGGTTGTTTAGGTTATGTTAATTCAACAGGGAAGAAAATGAGCAGCGTGGAAACCTCTCTCCTCTGCCAGAAAGCCTGGGCATCTTGGGTGGGTGTGTGGTTGTCTTGCTTTTTGTTTGACATTAAGTATGTCATTTTCCTGTGAGCCACATAGGAAGATCCTGGTGAGAAGGAATGGGCCGGTAAAAGCCTCAAGAGGAAATAATGAGGTGAAGGAAGAGCTTGTTCACTGGGCTCTGCAGTGTGCCTTGGCTTTGGGATAGGAGCTGGCTGGCTCACATGTGGTTAAAGGTGGATGTGGAGGTTTGTGTGTAGTAGGTGGTAGGACACCATCATGGTTTAGAGTGCGGAGCTCCTCATGGGGACTTGGGAGGTGATCGACTTCTCCTGCTGTGGGAGCTGCTCCCACCCCATGATTCATTTTCCCCATATGGAAAATAGGATTAATGATGCTAAGTGCTTTTAGAGAGCTTCAGGATGTGCTCGGAGCATGTGCTGAGGGAGAGGTAGCGGGAACTGTTCTCCATGACTTGGATGTCAGTGAGAGAGACGTCTTGGTGAAAACATCATGGAGCGTTGTGACATCCCTTTGTGTTCGATAGAAAGAGATTCTGCAACTGTAACTGCAACTGGAAGATCAACTTGCAGGCTTCCAAGACACTGCTGATGCTGTGGAAAAACCTGTTGCTGTTGTAGAGTGGAGCCCAGGGGATGTGTGTGTGTGTGTGTGTGTGTGTGTGTGTGTGTGTTCACAGTTCCAAGTACTGACCAAAACCCTGGAAATGTTTTGAGGAAAGAACGAAAATGTCTTTCAATTAGTTCAGCATTTTTCAGCCTGTTCTGGTTGCAGTCAAGAACATTGTAGCGGGATCAAGTGCTTCTTTGAAAGAGCCTTGAAAAAAAAAAAATCATCTGGGGAAATGAATAGAGGAAGTGACCCAAGTCTAATCTAGACTGATAGACTGAGGAAGACACATCCTCACCAAGTAACAAGGTCCCTTCACTCTTCCTATGTAACGCTGGTTGTAGCCAAAACTCCTGCGATGTGGCAATTCAGGAATAAATGTCAGCAGCTCCTTCGTGCCAAGAATATTTGGATGTCATCAGAAAGAAGAAATGTTTCCAATAAACTGATGCAAATGGGATTCTGGGATCAGGGGTGAGATCAGCCCTGGACAGCTCTGATCTCATGCTATTTCCATGCATGGAAACCACCACAGAGCAAAGGGTCTCTGGTCCCCATCCTCCTCAAGAAACCTTTAATGCAATAGCTTGTTGTAATCCACATAAATACCAGCAAAGGGGCATGAAGTGCATGACATGCAGGCATTTTTAATGAGAGGGGATGTGAAAATCCATACCCTGATGAAGCATGCTTTGTACTGTGTGCAATTTGAGCACAACAAAAGGGAGCTCCTGCATTTGTAAGTGTGTGGCAGTGTAGCAGGCAGGCAGGAAGGGTGAAAAAGGTGTATGAGGGTGAAACACCTCACCCTGTATAGTCATCATGCCTGGCCAGGGATAGGGAATAATCACCGTACTTGTTGCAGGGTGATCAAGTCTAGAGTGAGAGTCCACTGCAGCTCATTTCTGGCTCCTTCGGATCAGAGGCATGTCAAACTGAAGGAGAGAGGTGCCTGTAAGAAAAGGTGATCTTTGCTGTGAGTTGCTCAAAATGGCTGCTCTCAAACCCAGCCATATGCCAGCAGAGTAGGATGGAGAGGACTGCGTTGTTTGCACGGGCTGGGATGCAGGATTGGAGGGGCTTGATCAGAGATGGTGTACTGCAGTGGACTCTGGGCCACCTGCCTAGTCCCAGAGGGGTCCCACTGCATGCTGGGTAGTGCCATGGATGCTTAAGCAGGGGGGAGACCCAACTCTGACCCCCAAGATACCCTTTCGTTAGAGCCAGTCCAGTCCGTCCTATTCTGAACACTGCTTTTCAGAGAGAATATCGTGGAATGTGTCTTTTGGAGGCCGCCCTGCCATACAGGATATCATAAGAGCTGCCTAGTGAAGCATCCGGCCCTGTTCCCTCTTGGCCTGGCTGGCCCCACTAGCGAGATTGTTTCCACAGCAAAAGGAACTGTACCTCTCCTTCCATCCAAGAAACGTTTATTATATGATACATTTCAGATGTCTCTTCAGGGAGGAGGGGGAAAGCAAAAGAGAAATAGATCTCTTTTTTAGGGCGGCGCAGCGTGATCCATTCCATAATGGACTAATTATCCCACGTGCAGGCAGGGTTGGAGGGGGAACATTCAGAGCAAACGCTAGGGTTGCCTTGCAGGCAGAGCAGAGGTAGGTATTTCTAGCCTCTTTTTCGCAAAATAAAAGGAGTGATTAATAAATTGGGAAGTTTTTGCACTCATTATAATTCCCTCCCTCTCCTGGTTTTCCTTTTCCCTTTGATTGCATGAAACACAGAGAAAGGTAAGGAGTTTAGGGGCCTATTGTGCTGCTCTTTCCTAAGCCCTTGTCAATCTCCTGGCTTGCTTTCATACCTCTGCCTCCTTTTCTCTCCCTTTAAAGCCCTCAGAGTTCAGGAGCATTTCCTGGTTTTCCTTTGTGTGCCCTGAAGGACATGGTTTGGGCCAGATAATCTGCTGGCATAAAATGGCACTGATGTGCAGACTTCACCAGCTGAGTATTTCACCATACTTCTGGAAGATCCCTTTCATCCGTCAGATGGGTATAGGAAGGGGAACTGTCCCCCGGGACCTCCTTTTCTTCAGCTGAGGAGGAAGGCATGGGACTAATACTGACAATGGCAAACACTACCCAGGCAGAATAGAGGGGCTCCAAATCCCATGAGGTAAATGCTGTTATGATGCCATTTCCTTGTTCTTTCTTGGGTTTTATTTCTGGATGCTTGCTGGAGTCACTGTCTTGGACCAAGCCTGGCCAACAACCCAGCTTTCTTTAGAAACCCTTCTGGTCAGCCCAACCTAGAAAAACTCTGTGGTGCTTGCAGCATGGTTGCTGATGTTTTACCTTCCCTCAAGGGAAGGAAGGGATTTGGACTTGCATGCAAAAGTGAGCCCTGACTGTGGAGCCGTCAACGAGTTAAAACCTCAACCATCATCTCTGTCCTCACCTAGTCCTGTGAACGTTTGACACAGTTGGGCTGAAGGTTAGAAAAACAACACAAAACCAAAAATATTCCCTACAGAGCCACCACCTGTTTGGATTTTTTGTGTACGTGGTTTTTTTTCCCCTTTTCCCGTTTTTTTTTAAATGAAAGAAAAAAGGCATTCTGGTGACCAAGGAAGGAATTATCTGTGTTTCAGAAAGCCTGTTTTATCCTTTTTGTCTGCCTGCCTGGTGTGCTCGTGTGTTGTTTGCTGTTCTTGGCAGAAGGTGGGAGTTTGTGGAGTGAGAATGTAAAACTTCTCCCTCTCCTGTGCTGAACGCAGCTCAGAAGGATGGGTTGTCCTGGCTGCGTCCCTCCAAAGAGCAAAATAAATAATCGAAATATGAGGAGCTTCTGTCCAACTCAGTGTTGTGTTCAGCCACTCTTGGTTGACTGAAGAGCTGGAACTGCTGTTCCCAGTAATAGGTTGCCTGCTGTTCTTCAGCTCGAAAACTGGTTCAATGAAGCATTCGTTCTTTTACTGCCCTTTTCCTAACTGCTCAGCTTTCCTCCAGAGCTGGGTGGCAAAAACAAAACTGTGTCCTGATGTGTCTGAATTTTTAAGTGAATTTGCTTGGGCGATATTCCCAACCTTTCCCGGGTACCTTTCCAAGAATGTTCAGGCAATGAGACTTTTACTGGCAGGGGCAAAAAACCCCATGAAAAGCAAATTTGCAGGTTTGTTTTTTATTTATCACTATTGATACCTGCAGCACTAAAATATCATGACATGGTCTTAAAACAGATTGGAGAAGATTCTGATGAATAATGAATTGTGATTTCTTTTTATTTGCCTTCTGGTTCTCATTGAACTCTTAAGATTCTTGAGGTTTTCTTTATACTCATGGGACATAGAAATTGATTTTACCTAGGTCTGAAATGACGTGTCTTTGTAGCTGAGTTTGCTGAAATGCAGATGTTGGTCCCTCAGCATATCTTCAAATGTTGGTTTTGGTCCAGTTTGGACCAAAAGGGAATATTATTATTTTTCCCTAAAACTTTGCTATGAACAGACAATTCTAGAAACAAACTTTAGCCAAGGGATGATGTTATATCCCTCAAACTCTGCTGCTACTCTGAAACCCTAATTTTTGTTAGCTTCATCTGTACTGATAAAGGGCTTCCGAGAGTCATAGTCTGGTGGGAGAGGTGTAGGCATGTCTTTAGTCCAATATCTTGCTCAAAGCATTGTTTGTTTTGAGATCAGATCAGGGTTTGAAATCCTCCAAGGATGGAGGTGGCACAGCCCATACTGCCATTTGACAGTCTTCATGGGAACTGTTGTTTTATCCAGTTAGTTATATCTAGCTGTTTCAGTTTACGCCTGTTGTTTCCCCTCTCCATATTCTTGGTAAGTCACACTCAGGTGCTGGAAAGCTGCTGCTAGGTCCACCTAAGCCCAGCTTCTTTGGCCTCCTTATGGGGCAAAAAACATTTGGGTCACCATTACTCTGGATCCCTTATGTTCTCCTCACCAATGCATGTCACAGGACTTTCTCAGCTTAAGAAGGTCAACAAGGCCAAAATTTCCTAGCTTTCAGCTGGAGATGTGGAGCTGGCAGGTGACTGACACAATGCATAGCCATAGCCTGGGAAAACAACCAGCAGGGATTTCTAAGAGCTGAATTTGCACAGGCATCCCTGCTTCAGCTGTTGTAAGTCATTTGACTGTGAGGTGCTTCTGATGGAATGTGTCTGCTTCAATGGGTTATTACTTTCCAGCAAAATATGATTTCATCAGAAGACAACTGACCAGCTCCTTTCCTAATAAGCACCACCAGATCATCTGGTGTTACCAGCAAAAGAATGAGAACTGGCAAAAATGTAATTTGAAATGCAGAAAAAACTAAAGTTAGGAGCAAAACTAACTTTTCCACTCCACTAGGGACTAGTGCAATGCCAGGGGATTCAATAAACAGCTCAGTTCATATTTTAAATATTTGCTAAGTGAATGTAGAGGCAATTGTTTGGGGAAGTATTTGTCAAATAAACTGAAACAACAAATGCATTTGAGGAAATTAGATTTGTCCACTTGACATTGCAGAAACAGGAGAAGAGGTTAAATTCATCAGATGAACTGTTCGTCTGAACTGTTTGTTCTCCTCTATCCACCCTGCAATCATTATTTTAGAGAGACTACAAGTATTGTAGGCACTATGCAGAAAATTTACAGGAAACAGATCTCTAGCTGCTGAAGCCCACAGTCTGCATGATGGACGTGGCAGATAGGGGAAGATTTAGCATTCAGCAGTTTGGGGAAGGAGGACACCATGTCTCAGTCTACAGAGTTATGAATTCTAGCTGTGCATCCATATGAGCAATTCACTAGGTTTATTTTGTTTTAGCTGGTTGCAACATGGTGATGGCAGCTGCCATCTTGGTGGTCATGGTGTGTATTGAACCTTGGGCTGAATCTGCAGCTGGGAAGGAAGCTCTGGCTTTATAGGGAAATGGCAGGTCAGGTCCTCTGGGACTTGAATGCAGACTTGGGAGTGTAGGGCACTGCTTCACAGTGTCTTATATAAATTCCATCTTATGTTTTCCTTGCAGCACCTGAAATGAGGAGGTGATTGCTTCAGGGCCTCACAACCATGATGATTTAACCTGAGGGAGCTGAGTTGTGGGCAGGTGCTGTCCATCTTTTCAGTTATATATAGGAAGCCTTTGGTCAGGTGCTTAAGGCAAGATGGGTAAATGTGACTCCATTTTGTAAATAGGGACTGCAGAAGTCAACTTTATGGTTGCCCTGGCTTCACAAGGTACCAGGTCTGGAAAGCAGAAAGGAAGTCTTTCAGATTAACTGCTGGGATTTGAGGATGTTGTGACTGCAGAGCAGAAGGAGTGGACATGGTCTCTAAAGCAGCCTGGAAAAGTTGTTGAGAAGAGTGAATTTGATTCCCAGAAGAACAAATCTGGGGAAATAGCTCAAAGATAGATTCAGGAAAGCAAATGATGCAAGATTACTGTTATTAGAGCATGGACTAATTCCCAAATGGCTTGGGAACCTGAGATCAGGTAGCTGTGAGTCACTTCTCAGGGGGTGACTGTAGTCTGGAGATGCAAGATATGTCAGGAGCCAAATCTGAGCAGCTGATAGTAGAAAACTGAAGCTGTGGACTGGGCTTTTTTCAAGGAGATGAAGTGATGTGAGAACCTGTGACAGCAAGAGAGGACAGAGCTCAGCTGTAGTGGATGCAAGGGAGCAGGTAGGGCAAGAGATTTGGCATGCAGCGTTTGTCATGTTTATCCTGTACGGGTCTCAGCTGAGATCCCGAGGCCTGTCTGGGCGCCAGTCCTTTATCCTCTGAGACCTGAATCTCTGCATTGGGGCTAACATATTGAGTGTTAGGCTGGCAGTGGGCTTCCTTTGCTCTTCCTGTGCACAGAGGATTTCCCTCTAGGGCTGTCAACTTAGTGTTTTCCAGTGCAAGAAAAATTCATGCCTCAAGTCTCTCAGTAGAAACCTTTCCTAGTGGAAATGAGCAAGGTGTAGAAATATTTAACACAGTTAGATGAAATCCAAAGCAAACACCTGTAGGTTGGAAAATGCAGATCTTCCTTCTGTGGTTATTCCTTGAGTCTTTCAGTTCATGGCTTTCATCTGGTTGTACTTTGAAGTTCATGTTCACCTTATGTGGTAGTGAACACCATGGGATGCAGTCCAGGGGATACTATGGAATGGTATCTCCGGGTGTTTCTTCCCATGATGTACTTGTTGGGCTTGATCTGCGGCCCATGTTTTTAGCTTGATTTTTAGACTTGTTGCAGCTTTGCCAAGCTAAACCCAAAAACCATTCAGAATTTCCAGCTCCCAGTTGTACCTGGAGTGCTGAGGACCATCTCCTCTGTCTGCATACTTCCCTGCAAGGTCCATGTGAGTACTAAGACCTCAGGTACTTATTCAGACTAAACCAGACCCGGAATGTCTTGGGTTTTGCCTAGTTAACCTTACTGACTGTTTCTTTTCTATGCTCACACTAAAATCCCTGGTAATGCTCATCGCCCTTGTGTGATGGTGGCTGTGTAAAATCAAATGTTTCAGTTGGAAGAGACTTACAATGATCATTTAATGAAACTGTGTGACCACTTCATAGCTGGCCAGAAGTTAAAGCATGTTATTAAGAGCATTGTCCAAATGTCTCTTAAACACTGACAGGCATGAGGCATCAACCACCCCTCCAGGAAGCCTGTTTCAGTGTCTGACCACAGTTTCAGTAAAGAAATGCTTCCTAATGTCCAGTCTAAACCTCCTCTGGTGCAGCTTTAAACCATTCCCACACATCCTATCACTGGATACCTGTGATTTAAAACAAAAAAGCCTCAGAAAATGCTAACTTCTTTGATTGTGGGCAATGCTTGCATTCTAATCTTAACCCCTCTGCTTCCTTGAGAGCCAGCAGAATTTCACTGTACCCATGATAAAGCTTTCAGTGGTATCTCCAAAAAATAACAGCTTTATGTGATCACAGGCTGATAATTCGTGCTAGAGAGTGGCTTTGTCAGCCACTCATTTGGCTAATGTTTTGTCAGCTAGTGATGAGATGCACAGAAGGTTCCCACTGGAGTGGGAACTGTGTATACGCAGCAGGGTCCTTACATGCCTTTACCTCCTGGTGGTTGTGATTTGCCTGCGGCAGAGGATGGGGATGGCGGTGAGGATGATCTGGAATGACTTTCTTCTTTGTGGGTAGGCAGAACAGCTCCTTGTAGGTGGTGGCCAAAGCATGGAAGGTTGTACTTACCAGTTCTATGGGATAAGAATATGTCCCAATTAGGGGTGAGGGAAGGATTTGCTTCCCCTACACTGAAAATTCAGGTTAGCAGGTCTGGCTGCTTTTCCTCTGTGTTCAATTTCAACAGAAGGATTAAGTTTCTAAGAACTTGAATGCTCAGCATCAGCAGCTAAGCCTTGGATTTGGTCAAAAAAATCTTGACCATAAACCTTGATCATGGGCTTCTTGTCCTCCAAGCTCATGTCCTGTTACCCTGTGAATGGTACCCCAAGAGGTACACCCCCCGTAGCTCCATCAGCTCCATGGCCTCGGCTGTCCAGGGGGATTAGGAAGGGGCTCCTTAAGGGGAAATCCTCTCCAGGCAGTCATTTTGATCCGAAACAAACCCACCTGTTGGAACTCTGTGTTTCTGTGATGCAGAGCAGATGTATGTTTAGGCAGGTGTGGTGTGGGATGGCTGCCAGCATCAACTGCATGCATTTCCCTCACAGAGACCCTCCAAAGATAAGTCTGCAGTTCCGATGAGGGGTATTAAGTTTTTTGCTGCAGGGCTAATGCTGTCCACTTTGTAACACAGCTGCTGATGAAGTCATGTCCTTATTCCAAGGAATTCTGCAAAGAGGCAGATCAGGCCTTTTTCTGTCTGGCAGCATCCTGGCTTACCTGTTTTCACTCAGGGTCTTGCAAACAGGAGAAGAAACTTATCTGAGTGATATGTCAGTTGATGGCAAACACCATCTGTGCTGTGCTGGGAAGTTTTGTTATTCTGTATGCTGCAGTTGATGGAAATGTGCTCTGTTTCTGCAGTGTTGCTGTGAATGCGCTCAGTTGTGCTTCTTGTCCTTTATGTTTTTCTGTTTTCCTAGCTTTTTAGGCTTATCTGAAGTGTGTGTGGGGGGAAAGTCCCAACTCCCCTGTAACTATGGCCGTTCTGTGCATCCAGAGGCATAGATCTAGTATTTGGAGATGTACTGACTCCCAAGCAGGCACATGCAAAGTGTGACTTACACATGCCACACGGTCAGGTTGGCAGTGCTACATTGCATGGCTGCTCTTCGAATACAAGGGTGACAGATGGTCTCACCTGCATGGCTTTGTGTAGGAGCTGCTCAAATTTTTGGCCATATAACTTGCCCTCATGCAAAACAGTCTTGCAGGACTCTGTGTGTCAAGTATGGGAGGAGGCCAGGAGCTGATCTGCAGGGGCAAGACTCATATTTCTGCTGTATGTACTGCCCATGGGTCTACTGATGGCTTGGGGTTGAAGCCAAGAGAAGAGGGAGGAGGATGGAGCATTGCCTCTATGCTAGCAGCATCCCCTTTGACACTTAAATGCTGGACCAGATGTCTTGCACCACTTTAGTCTCTGGCCCAGCTAGATAGAAGCAACACTAATCAGCCTTTAAATGCTGGAGACATTAGGAGGATTATCTCCATATTTTATAGCTCTCTTGTGAATATTTTGGTACACTGCAAATGATAGACTGGGTATGACTCATGGAGTGGGGACTCCGCTTTACTGCAGGTTGCATCCTGAGGTCTTTCCCATATTGCTGCATAAGGCTGCCTAGCTCCAGAGTAAGGACATTGAGTACTCTCCAAGCCCAGATTATTGTGTATAGCCCTTGTTGTATGATACCGCAAATGAGCGTAAGGGCTGCCAGAGGTAATAAAAGGGCAGAGAAATTAACTTGATGGAGAAGGCTGGCGAAACAGCTTGTTTGCCATGTCCCTAAGGAGACGGAGCCATTCAGTGCCTTTGTGGAACAGACTGTTGCTTGATTCATATGCATCCTGTACATTGCTGATTTATTTAGAACTCCTTGTATACTAAACAAAGAAAGAACAAAAAAAAGGCCACTCCAACACACCAAAGCAAACCCTTTCTGGGCTTAAAGCTGATACACTGAAGCTTCTGGAAACCTGTGCTTGATGATAATCTTTCCACTTGCACTGTCAGACCCTTTCTGTGTGTGATTTCCTCCCTTTAATTGCATGAATAACATCAGGATTTGCTTTCCTGGATTAGCCCACTTGCAGCAACTACTGAGATCTGATCTAACAGCCTCTGCTGCAACATGCAGTCTTTAGCAGAGCAGGCAACAAATTAGGGGCTGTAACTTCCCCCTTGTCCCTGAGGGCTGTGCTGGGTCTTTTGTGAAGGAGAATTAGATTATTTTTTGTTTATTTGTTTGTTAATGCATTGAGGATGGAAACCAAACCAAGATGTGGCCCAGTTCTGTCTGTCCATCCTAGGATGAACATAGGGAGCTTTCTTCTCCTCATTTTAGCTCTTTGCAAAGTGCAATGAGCCTGTTTAGATCACGTGTATCTCCTGCTTTCCCCTGTCCCGGTGGGATGCTTAGGCATGGGAGATACTTCGCTATGTCACTTGTCTCATTGACAGCAGTGGGATTTGCTGTGTGCTTACAGACTGGGGGGTACTTAACTGACTTCTTCCCTACCCCCTGCAAGAGTGAATAGACTTTTCCTATTGATTTCAGCTGTGAAGGTGAATGAAAAGAGGTTGCTCAGGGCTGTATTTACGCTTTCTGCTGGACATGCTGAGCAGTCAGCCTGAGAGGCTCAGGACATAGGGAAGACAGTGCTGGGTAGAAACCTGCCTCTAGCCCCTCTCTAGCAGCTTCAGCTTTGTTTTCCATCACATTGTTCTGAAATACGTTTTACTTAGGAAGAAAGAGGTTAGCTCTTTTCTCACTGCCAAAAAAACCCAACCATTTTCTTTAAAACAAAAAGCAAGAAACAGAGAATTGGAAGATTTTTCATACAGTTTAGGCTTTGTCAAAGCCCCATTTTCCTTTGAGAGGCACGAGAAAGGAAACAAGGCAGCAAAGAAAAAAACATCTAACTCATGTCTGTTGCACCTGTTTAATTTCCCTTTGCTTCCTTCTGCTCTTCCTTTTGCCATGCTCCCTCTGACAGGATGTCCCTTCCAGGTCCTTATGCTTCTCATGTTCTTAAAATTGGTTTCTCCAAAGCACTGGCTATCTGTTCATCATTCTTTAAGCTCTGCCTCACTCAGCTGTTGGCCTCTGAACTTCAAGATGGACTCTTGCCACCATATTGTCCCTTAATATCCTCCTTGCCATAATAATTTCTGTTTCTCTCTCAAGTTCCCTCTGACCAAGTCAGCAGATCCATCTGCACTGCCACCTCTTCATGGCCTGCCCTGCATTAAAACCTGAGAAGCAGTTGCAACACTGGGGATGCTTGTGTGATTGTCAGTGCAAATGTGGGTGAGCAGAAACTGCTCCCACTCCTCCCTCCCATGCCTCTGTCAGCAGAAGTCTTCATTTGCAGGGGGATTTGTCTTGGCTTCACTGTCACAGTTCCTGGCTCCTCCATTCAAATCTGAAGTGGTGGTTTAGCAGAATTTGTTTTGACAAAAGTAAAAGATATTCCCAGCCAATTAAAAATATGATAATGGAAAGATGGGAAAGAAATGTAATGCGTCCTCGGCTTGAGGGATTTGCTGTTAGCTGTCACTGTGCTTAGAGGGATTAAAAGTGCGTGCTGAGGTCTATGTCAGATTGAAAGTTAAGCTCCCAAGCTACAACCATGCTCTCAGGAGCAGGGAAGCAATAATTCCTTACTGGTAGGGATGGAAGGATTACTTTGGTAATTTGCTTATTGGCTTGTATTTTCTCATGTGGGCATGTACATGTACAAGCAATTGCAACACTCATTTTATTAGCATCTCATGATTGAAATCTAGGATCGCTTGGATAGCTTGTCCTCTGATATGGTGTCCAAGATACCTTGCAGTGACAAAGATGGGCCAAGTGAGGAAGGACTCATTGATGTTGGAAGTGGTATTGGAAGACTTGGACTTGCATTTTTCCTCCCATCTGAGATCCTGTATTTTTGTGTGTGTTTCTCTCTAGGATATGTCTGGCAACATGGGTGGCTTGAATAGCTCTTCACCTCTTCCTTTTAGATGCTGCAATGTTATGTGTTATGTGAGCAGCCCAAGCAGGCTGTCTGAGTACAGCTCTGAGCTTTTGTGCCTCTGTTTACTGCCTGTGGAAAACCTCTACATGCAATTCCTCTCACAGTATTGGGTTAACTGGTGGCTGGAGCCATGTAAATACATGAGATTAAAAATGGACTCATTAGAAGTATCCTGCAAAGGTTCCTTTTGGCTGTGTACAGGGTGCGCCATGGCTGCTAGAAGTCTGTGTCCTGATTTTTTTGAGTGGGTCAGTAGGCGCAGAAAACAAGCCATGGATGGTGTTGAGGTGACACCTCGGGCTATTTTCAGAGATGTCACTCTTAGCAGAAATCAAGTGTATAGAATAGAAGAGGTGTCAAGAAACTGAAGCTGCATCCATCCTAATACTCCAAGAGAATGGTGTGCTGGAAAGACAGAAATCCTCTCCTTTACAGGCAGGATCTCTGATCTCTTCCTTTTTATTCTTTGTCTCCCTTGTGCTCCTCATCACTGCTATCTGGTCATCCTCTTTGGTTTCTCTCTTACCATTCCTTAGGAGTTAAAAAGCCCCCAGAGCAGGCTGGAGTTGCCAATTGCATGACAAGGTTCCTGCCCTGCTCACTGGGAACAAATCTGTTGAAATATCTGGAAGTCCTTTGTGGTCCCAATCCCACCTTTCCTGTGGCTTCAGGACAGTGGCCCCCATGCTCCTGTTTCCATTCCTGCTTGTTCATTGCAACAAAGCCTTAGGCGGCATGGTTTAGTGTGAGTTGTCCCTGCCCATTGCAGGGGGGTTGGAACTTGATCATCTTAAGGTCCTTTCCAACCCTAACTATTCTACGAGTCTATGAATTGTAAAAGCATAAGGTGAGGATTTGCCTTAATCCCTGTATTGCTGGCTTGGGAACACTGAAGTCCTGACATCTCCTCTAAGACTTGCTATCTCTCTACTTACCTGGCTTAAGAGCACCGTAGCAAAATACATGAACATTGATCTACAGAGTGAGAGAGGGTTGAGTTGCTTTCTTGGAGGCAGCTGCAGGAGCATGTAAAGGGTTACATCAGACAGGAAGAAAAGGCAGATTCTACAGCACTGCTGTTTTTTAACAGGCAGCCCAGGCTTGTAATATCAGCACTTACTGAATTAATTTGCTATGTAGCACCAGAAAAGCTCGAAGTTCTGCTGAATTCTAGTTTTGAGAAATCAAGAAAGAAATTACTTGGTTTGGTCATTAATTACTCACTACTGGACACTTTCAAAGATGTGGTATGAAAAGCCTGAGGCACCTATTAAGAGTAGCTCTAATGCTATTGATCTCTTTGTGTTTATCATCAAATTTTTCTGCTTTTATGTCACTTTATTGGACTGGAGGATACAGGTATGTGGAGCCGGGGGAGCATGAGCCATTCTGTTTCATGCCTGGCTGCTGTTGTTGCACTCTTGGTGGGGAAACAGTGACGTCTCAAAGCATTCCTTGAAGGAAAGCCAGGCAGGATGGTGGATGCTGGGGACCCTGATCATTGCTCATCTACACAACTCAGGCTGTAGTTGGGCATGATGACAGATACCTTGCCTTGGGCCAAGCTGCTAATGAGACAAACCCACTATGGGAGAGGAAGGAGAAGTGGGTCCAAGCAATGCGACTTGCTCATCGATTTGCAGAAGGTCAGCGGCAGAAGAGGGAGTGGTGTCCAGATCTCCCATCATCCAGATCTGTACTGATCTTAAACAGGCTAGCTGATTTTTAAATCCCTTTCACTGGCACTTGCATTACTCCATCTGGCTGGTGAAAGTTCTCCAAGCCTTTCCTGTCCTGCAAACAACTCCATTCTTCCATTTATGCCTTCCTTCTTGTGGTTCAATACCATCATGGCCATGAAGCCTTCATTAGAAACAGGCGTTACCTGGACCAAAGTTATGTATTGAGTCACTAGGGGCCAAGAAAGGCAGGCAGAACACGCCTAGGCAGAAGTACATGCTGCTTTGCTTAATTTTGTTTTCATTTTGCTTCATATAGCCTCTGGGGTAATCCTTTCCTATTCCCTCAAACTGCAGCAGTTTAGCTGCCATCCTTAAATGCTGTAACATGGACATGAGGTTAATCCTGCTGGCAAGTGAGAAAGGTGTATACCAACAACAGCACAACTGCTTTCTGGTAAGCTGGAAATGGCAGCAGGGAACAGCGACAGCTTCTGGAAAAGACAGGATTGTCATTTGGTTTCCAGAGGGGTTCTCAAGGTGGACCAGGGTCTCAGGAGGTTGGTGTTAGTTGAATCAGGATTTGTTCTGGCTTTGTTCCCAGTGATGAAAGGTGCTGTCTCTCCATGTACAACTTAGACAGAAAATGCCACCATGTCTTTATTATTTCTTTTTCCCTGTACCTTGAAGACCTGGAAAAAGCAACACACGTTTAATAGTGCCAAAGGGATGTGGCTGCTCAGTTTGTGCCTCCTGGCCTTTCTCCTCCTTCCATCAGATTTGGTATGCAATATGGAAGCACACCCTTCTCATCTACTTCCCACTGGGGGAAAGGTGGCCTTTAAATCATAATATGATTGCACATAATGTTGCAGAAGGGGAAAATAAGATGAACTTCAAACTCCCTTTTTCTTTACAAATTTGTTCATGTCTTTCCTCGTAGCTGCTTAGTCATGCCTATTAGATCTACCACTTTCTGGAAGGAAAAGTGGAAGTGAATTTTATTATCTATTCAGCATCTGACTCAGTGCCATCCTGCCTCCTTTGTCTGGTTTAATCGGAAATTTGCAGAGGTTTTGATTGGACTCTTTTGATCAGAGTACAGAATCCCCCAGGTATGGGATCATTAGTTCTCATTAGCAGAAGAAACAGGTTTTGTGTGATGGTGCACATCCTTGCACAGTTAATTGAAGAATTATCACAGTGGCTTTATAGCCCCGTTACTTTTTATAGGTACCCTAGATGCCTCCAACAACTGACCAGGTTGAAAAGGAGTAGGATAGAAAACAAAGGAAGAAAGGGACCAGTTGTTGAATTAATTAGCAACTGCTAAAGGAAACACTTTGCATCTTTCTGTGCAATGCAGTACAACTGGATGAATTAAGAAAATGAAATCAAGAACTTGGCAAGTTTTACAGGAGGCTGGGTTGGTATTTGCATATCAAAAGTAGCCAGAATTTTTGGAACAGTAGCACACATTTTGATTTTGCTCTTTGTTTGAAGAGTTAAATCACTTTTGAGTTATTAAAGACTGCAGAAGGAGACCTGATTTGCATATGTGCTGTCAGTAGGAATCTTATACTTCAGCCTGGCACATCCTCAAATTGGACACTGGACAAGATGGCCACAGGCTTACTCCTGCCCGCCTGCTCTTGGATTTGTGGTGATGGAGTGGAGGAAATAGAAAGGAACAGGCAGGAGGGAGAATACTTAATAGCAAAGAGGAACATCCCTGCGATGGGCTGAGAGCCAGTGTGTCTGCACCAGCAGTGTAAGAGCCTGTACTTGGAGCAGGTCACAGAGCTGGATCTCAGCCCTGGCACTTCTGCAGCCATTTCAATTAATGTCATCTTTCAAGGCAGAGCTTGGGGATAGAAAACCCACATTACTGTGAAATGTGATAGTGTTGTGCCCTGGGGTGGTTCTTTGGAAAGTGCTGAAATATGCAGTGTGTAGAAGGTGTGTGAGGAGAACCTGATACCTGAGGGCTCCTTACTAAAGCCAGAATGGTGACCCACCCATCCAAGCTGAAAAGACTTACGTGGAAGCAAGGTGCGTTTTCTTTCTCTTTATGCATTTCTTCTTTTTATTTTCCTGAGCAGAAAAGTATCTAGATGCTGGAAGAGATTACCAGTAGATGCAATCAGTTCCCCCTCACTGGAAATCATTCAGGTGGTGTTGGATACATATGTAAAAATATGCTCCACCAGAAGTCATTTGTTTCCATGGAGTGTGTTTTGCTAGGCATGGGTTAAATATGCCAGAAAACAGCATTAGGTGGTCCTGGCCTTAAAGCCTACAGCTGACCTCAGCAAGTGTGACCCCACCATGTGTTTTGTCCCATACTCTGTTCTAGTTAACACTTGTAACTGGATTTTCAAGTCCCTTATACATACCTGTGCCCCTGTGTCAGTGGATGGGTCTTGCAGCCATGCTGTGCCATGTCCTCCTGATAAAGATGGTTGTGCATTATCCCAACCACTTACTAGTGGATCCGCAGTCCTGGAGGTGGTTTGGGGACTGTGCAGGAAGCTGTGAAGGACACCATATGCAGCAGACTGTCGACTAAATACAAGGAGGTGCCTGATGTTCTTTCTGCCCTTGCAAATACCTAAAACACAGCCCGATGGAGGCTGTGGGAGGTGTTTGCCTCATTTAGTGTGCCTTTTCTCTGTTCACTTGGGGGATAAATGGGGCCCTGGGTTGCTCAGCCTACAGCTTGGTGTGGTCTGGGCATTCCTGTAATATCTCTCAGTTGTTGGCCTGGGGAAGCGTGATCTGCCTGTTGTGTCAAACACAAGTAGCTTTTGGGAGAAGAATAGGGCTGAGTAATCACTCCTTCCTTTTTCTCATCTCATTTTCCATGTCTGATGGGGGCAATGGGAGAAAAGCGTGCAAAGGAGCGAAAGGCACTCCTGAGCCATAACACTGTTGCAGAGGTACTCCAGCACGGCAGCCAGGCACGCACACTCCCCCAGCCTCCTGATCATGTTATTATATTACACCTGACATTCCTTTCTTCCACTAATATGTTATTTTTGGTCTGACAGC
Source organism: Psittacus erithacus (assembly GCA_009867235.2). Lineage (NCBI taxonomy): Eukaryota > Metazoa > Chordata > Aves > Psittaciformes > Psittacidae > Psittacus > Psittacus erithacus. The sequence goes on along the minus strand of WYDI02023301.1, from coordinate 39,395 downwards.
TTTATGAAGGAGAGAAGAGAAATAGAGAGACAGACACGCACCCGGACAGACATAGACAGTATTCATTCGTTATCAGCAAGGAATAGGTCTGACTCAGACACGAGAGATCTGCTGATTGAAACATCTTGCTGTCTTCAGCAGCTCCCTGTCTGCCATGGAAGAGAGATTCCCAGGTCCTGCAGAGGGGAGGGGAAGGGACAGGAACAGGGCTTGGAGGGTCAGTCCTCTGGGTTCTCACCTTCCTGGCCTAAGGTGCTCCCTAAACTCTACTGGGATGTCTATTTAGTTGGTGAAACCAGGCTGCTGTCTACCTTGGGAAGTTGCTGACATGATGGGAGGTGGTCATCTGGTTGATTTTAGTCATTGCTTTTAGTGCCTGATTCTTGTACTGGGTGGAGAAGGTTCTACAGACAGTTAACCCAGTTAATGGCTCATGAGGGCTGGTGGAAGAGCAATGACCCTGGGTGTTAGGAGTCCTGATGCTGGTTACGTTTTGCAGAGAGGAAGAGGTGAAATTGAAAAAGCATGTGTGTGGGAAATGCCATGTCAGACACTGCCATTGGCTATTGTGTTTCATTCGAAGGCCAGCAGGCAAAAGGAAGTGTATCTGGGAAGTGGGAGAGGCAGGAATGAAGCCTCAGAAGTCAAGGAGAAAAATGTTCCAGCATGAAAATAATGCTGAGCTCTTGTCTGCTTTGCATTGCATGATTCACTGAGTGACCTGGCATATCCACATTGTTTGTTCTCATTGCTGGGGAGGAGGTTACAGGCCACTGGTCAGAGAGAGGGATGAGCCTCAGCAGTAGGACCTTTCTTGGGCACACTGATCATGGGGAGGGCTGGCTGGGCATGTGTCAGCTGGAAAAAGACGTAAAAGCCCAACCAAATATCCTGTGCATCCATGTGCTTTCCTGCCTCTGGCTTGTACACTTTCCCCAGGATGCCTAACCTCACTGAACACGTTCTGCAGCAATATTTGCATTGAGCAACCCATGTGCTGTCCCCAAAATAGTCCCTCTTACTAATTGTGTTCATCTGCGTCGTGCTGTCTATCAGATCATACTGGACTGTGTTTGTCTGCCAGCAAGAAACAGCTTCAACACTCCATTCCCACACTGCAGCAAAAATGTCCCATTCTCAGGCATTGTGGGAGAAAAGCTGATCAAACAGAGCAATTAATTCAACAAACAATACAATTAAGCCATGATCCCAGAGTAGTTTCCACACAGAAACAGAATAAACAGCCTTTCCAGCACGGATAAATAAACTCACAGATGGAGGCTTTTGTGAGCAGTGAAATTTTCCCTCCATAGCCTCCTTGAGAGCACATAAAAACGGTGGAGTACATAAATCTCTGGCTCCCCATCCTCATGGACTGGGGAGGAAGGAATGGTGCGCATGCTGAGGGGCAGATGTGTGCTGGCTCAAGACCCAGGGCAGGGACCTGGGGACAGTGCAGAGGTGTGAGGGGTGAGGCTGCAGGCAAGCACAGGCTGCAGTCATCCTCCATACATCCCCCAGAGGCCAGCCCTTGTCACAGTCCTGACACAAAACACACGGCTCAGAAAGCTGCGGAGGAGGAGAGTGACCTGCTTTGCACTTGGCTGGACTCACTTGTTACTGCGGGAACGGATGGGAAGTCCCCTTTCTTGAACTGGGCTTCAAAACAATTTAGGCTGGTTATGCGGGAAAAAGAAAGCTTCTGCAGAGTCCTTGGGCAGTATACCTAAAGCAGAAGAGGCTTGTTTACCAAAGGCAAAGATAGGTAAATATCCCCAGGAATGCTGCTGGCTACATGGAGGTGATGGGGGATCCAGGCTGGCTGCTCTGACCCGGCTGGAGACTGTTCTGGGAAAGACTTTTCCATTACCACTCAGCTTCCATCCTGTGTTATTGGAGTCAGTGAAATGTTACCTCCCTTGAGGGCTGGTTGACAGTAGGATCATTGGGAAAGTGTAGGGAAGGAAGATATGAGAGCTTGGGCTGGGAAAAGCAGCTGGAGTGGAGGTGTTCTGCTGGCATTGGGGTGGAAAGGATGAAAAGGACAGGCATAGGTTATATTGCAGCTTGCACAGTATTTGGGGTCATTTGTTTTAGAAGCAGCCAAGTTGGAAGCAGGAGGCAATCGTGCAGTTTCAGAGGTGTGAAAGGCTTGCATGATATGACACTGTGGTGAGCAGTTGCAGCAGTTTTGGATGCAGATGTTCTGGGCAGAGAAAGGAATGCTTTTTTTTCCAGGGAAAGCCTATGTGTTGCTGTATGACCACCATTCTCCCTGGGAAAGCTGGTTGGGCACCAGGGAAGCGATAGGTACTGCAGGTGACCTTCACTCTGCATAAGTCCCTCTGCTCAGCAGCGTGAGCATGCATGGCAGAGGGGCTGTGAGAAGTAGGTGGAAGTCTCTCACCTAGCTAAAGTCTCCCCAGAAAGTTGAGTTCTTTCCTTTTTCCTGTTAGAGGATGTTTGTGGTGTTGTTTTTTCCCTCCTGTTTGCCGGATGCTTTGCTCAGGAACTTGTTGAACACCCAAATGGTTTGATTTAGCAATCAGGGTCCCTAAGTAGGGACTTGAGGCAGTGAACCTGGCACCAGCTCCTGTCACTGCTGTTTGAGCCTTGGCAAGCTGCTGTGCTAATGATGAAGTTAGCTGGGGAAGCTATTTCCAGCCTCAAGTTGGGTAAATCTGAAGAGTAGGAAGAGTTGTGCCAAAGTGCCTTAAGTTGAGGGAATGTCATGCATGTGACATATATATACATAAAACACATAGTTCAGTGCCTGCAGGTAAGTGAAAAAGACACCTGAGTCAGCAGGCAACTTACTAGTGCCATGAAAGTTGTACAAATGTTGTGCATCAGCTCCTATGTTTGTAACAAGGAGGTCCTTTTGCACCAAAACCAACAGCTGTTCTTCATGAGCTGCCCTTCAAATATCCCCGAAGGACACTCAAAATGCAAACCTTTCAGATGCTTTCATTAAACCCAAGTCCCATGATAAGGGCATATGTGCTATCACCTAATCAGGGGTTTCCCAGAGATGTTTGCTTGCACTGATGTTATTTTTGGGGACCTACTTTGCTGTGGCTTCACATTTGTTGTTGCCTTTGTATTGCTGTTGTGTGTTAAGTGCGGTTTTGATGGGAGGAGAGCAGACTTTCTGAGCCCACATGTACCCTAGGTCAGGTTTTTACTTGGAAGAAGAAGAGGGAAAACATTCCTTCCATCCTGACTAGTGCCTCACATGGGCTGACATCAGAGCTTTTCCACTTCTAAATAGGAAACAGCTGCCATTGTGCTCATTCTCCAAGAGCTTCTAGCACTGGCCACCTTCCAGCTTCCTGCAGAAACACCCTTCTGTGAGTGGGGAGCCTACAGGTGGGACAGATGTTGTGACCCTGCCCTGTCTCTGAGCCCCGCTGTGGCACTGACACAGCCAAATCCTGGGAATGGAGGACAAGAAACTCAACATCATCAAGCAAGGGTGTAAACCGCAGCTGGCTTGAGAGATTTAGCAAAAGAATGGCTGTGCTTAGATCTTGAAGGCAGATGTGTGCCTGTGCTCTGAGCTGGCCAGAAAAAAGCCATTGCTGCTGCAGTTCTGTGGTGCTCAGCTAATGAGTTTCACCAAGAAGCAAAATACTCACCCTGGGCTTGACACCACTCTGATTTGACTGCATGACTTCTGGCCATCTCAAAGTGAGCTCACATCTGCCAGTAGAAAGTCATGTGGCTGTGATGTGTCCTGTGGGAAAGGTCAAGAGACTTGCTAGTCATCACCATGGCTGTTAAACATTGTTCGGCTCAGCACTTCTCATCAGAAATCGCCCTAAACCACTCTAATCACCCTAAACCCTAAAGCTCATATTTTTCAGGGCAACAGTTTTGCTCATGGGAAGGCTCTCCATGCAGAGTGGCTCTCACCATGTATAGGCAAATAGACACCAAACCCTTCTTCTCATGGGATATGGTTGGTTTCTGTGGCAGGAAGCCTGGGATACAACTGATGATGTGGACCTGGGTCTGTTGACACTAGAGCTAAGGTGGGAACCCATTGTCCAGAATCTGGCAAGGGTCTGACTGAGAAAGGAGCTGCTCTAGCCACTCTATGGATGTTAGCCTAGCACCCTCTGCCTAGAACAGCAGGGTCTCTAGTAAGTGTTAAAGGCTGTAGCTGTTCTTATCGAGGCATTAGCATTTAGCTGTTGTTAAGTGCTAAGTACTGGTATTCTGGATGGTATGTGGTCAGAAATCCTGCTGGAGGATGGAACATGGTCTGCGCTGGTGCATCATCTTCTTGTTCCAGGCAGGCTTCACCTGTACAGAGATGTTGTATTTCTCTAGCAGGCACTTGAGCTGTATCAGATTAGAGGCAGATTGCAGATTGGATCAGAAGACTGTGGTGCCTGCTTTGGCACAGTCTGCAGCAGGGATCCTGGAGCAGAAGTCCAAGTGGTGCTGGTTTGCCTCTATTTGGCAGCTGAGCTATGTCTCCCTGACCCTCTGTCCTTTCTATTACTTTTCTGTTGTCATTTACAAATGCTGGGGCCCCTCTCAGCAAGCATTGTCATTACTCCATGACAAAGTGCCTTTCTGTCTTTGGCATCCCTTTTCAGATATCTGTTGGACAGACTGTGCTTATTGACATGAAACAGGCTCAACTGAAATGAAATAATACATAAAAGTCACGAGAGGATTTGGATATTAGCAGTTCATTTCCTGCCACGTTCACAAGCTGCAGTTAACACAGACCTGAATCATTACACAGTGCTACTTGTTCTCTCATCCCCTTGCTTCCTTTTTCCTTCCTCATTTCCTTCCCTTCTAAGCTGGACATATTGTATGTCTCCATTCGCACATGTCTTTTTTATGTCTCTGCTCATTTCATTCTCCATTTCCCTTTCATCCCTTCTCTTTGTGCTTTCCTTTTTGCCTCTTTGTTTCCCTCATCTCTTGTATTCTTTTCTTCCTTTTGCTTTATTCTCCTTCTATATTTAAACAAAGGCAAAATCAAATTGTTTATGAAGGGCTGTAATTTATGATGTGTTCTTAATGTCTTGGAAGACACAGATAATTTATTTAATGAGTAAAGACATGATAATTCACAGATGATGATTCCAGTCAGAAAATTAGTTTCATTAATTTGCTGTAAATTCTCTACCTTGATTTAGTGCAGGAGGAGTTCCTGAAACACAAGGCAAATCTTTGCATTGTATTTTTTTGTCATCACCAAACCAGCATGCAATTATACTGGCTTCCTCACCCCTCGCTATCTCTGGTGCACTCCTGCTTTCTGCTTGAGTCCTACCAACAGCAGGTGACAAATCATAGAACCATAGAATGGTTTGGGTTGGAAGGGACCTTAAGGATCATTTGGCTTGAGCCCCATATCATGGGCAGGGACACCTTCCACTAGAGCAGGTTGCTTCAAGCCCTGTCCAACCTGGCCTTGAACACTGCCAGGGATGGGGGAGCCACAGCTTCTCTGGGCGCTCTGTGCCAGCGCCTCAGCATCCTCACAGGGACGAACTTCTGCCTAAAATCTCATCTCAATCTCCCCTCTCTCAGGTTAAAGCCATTCCGCCTTGTTCCGTCCCTACAGGCCCTTGTCCAAAGTCCCTCTCCAGCTTTCTTGTTGGCCCCTTTAGGCACCGGAAGCTGCTCTAAGTTCTCACTAGAGCCTTCTCTTCTCCAGGCTGAATCAGCCCAGCTCTCTCAGCCTGGCTCCAGAGCAGAGCTGCTCCAGCCCTTGCAGCATCTCCGTGGCCTCCTCTGGACTTGTTCCAGCAGTTCCACGTCCCTCTTGTGTTGGGGGCAGAAGCCTTTTTTTTTTTTCAGTGTGTGTAAAGAGGCTGGGGGAGGATGGGGACAGGAGATGGAGGCAACATTCCTGCTCCAGGAGATGATAAATCAGGCAGCATGGTCTCAAAATGCTTGTTTTGCAAAGCTACATGCTGTTCCCTGAGCTTATGCCTGTTATATTCAGCTCTAAGAGAAAACCAAAAAGCCAGTTTGCCTTTTTTAATAGAGTATAAAATGTACTTTTTCGAATAAATTTCAAGGCAGACAATTTTACAGTAGAGTCTTGCTGATAACTGCAGTATATATAAATATTATAGGAAACCTATGGAAGTGATTCATGGTGTACTATTGATCTAATCAGATTTAACTGTTTGCATCATACCTTATTAATCACAGATAATAGAGCTCCAAGGACACCTTGCAGAATCAGGGCTTTGCTCTTTACAACAGTTAGTGTTCACAAATTCTGGCTATATCTTACTGGCACCATTGTAGTACAGGGAACTTCCTCAGGGATGAGCTTCCCTACTGTATATCATGTTTTCTTAAACCAGGTCTATCAATGGTGCTGTAAACCACTTTGTTTTGACACTGTTTGCTGTGTAATTGATGTCAGCTTAGGAAAGTTTTCCAGCCCTTACTGGAAAAGAATTGCAACACGGGTCAGTGTTTCTTCTGTACAGGGTAATGCTGGATGGGAGGATATGTGCTGCCAAAGGGGTTGAAGAGTAAGCATGAAAACACAGTAATGCCATGTGTTGTGATCCCATCCTCTTTCCCCTGTGTGCACAGGTAGATGAGCTGCTCTACCTGGGGCAGGTGAGCAGACTGAGGAGCATCTGAGAGTCTCGTGAGGAGACTGAGCCATGGAGCTGTGCTCTGCTGTCTCTAGAGCACACAAGCCAAATGGCATGGCCACTGCTGAGATACATCCAGTACCTGTTTTGTGCCAGGATGAAGGCAGTGTTATGAGGGACAGGAAGGGATGGAAGCAAGTTACTGCAGGCAGCTGTAAGACAAGCCCCTCCTTGCCCTCTCAGCTACCTTTACAGAACAAGCATGATGCTCTGGGAGTGGTAGACAAAGGACATGATGAGTTAAAAGAGGAGGAATCTGTGCAAGTACTCTCATCAAGGTAAGATAAATCAACACCTCACATCAAGAATGCATTAAGACTACAACTGACAAGAATCAATGGCAAGTTATGGTCAGTGTACTGTCAGTAAGTCCATGGGGCTGAAAGGGATTCATTCCAGAGTACTGAAGAAGCTAGTGGATGTTACAGTAAGATCCAGTTAGCCAACATTATTCCAATTTACAAGAAGGTCATGAGAGAAGACCCAGAGATGGGGCAGCCCTGTGAAACTTTAACTATATAGAAACTATAGACCTGTGAGTGTAACTTCAGTGTCTGGCGGGGATCAAAAAATCATCATCCTGGGCGCTACGAAGAGGCATTTAAAGGACAATGAAATCATCAGGCTCAGTCAGCAGGGGTTCACAAAGGGAGAGTCCTGTCCAGTTTTGTTCAGTGTTTTTATCAATGATCTGGATGCATGAGTTGAATGCACCATTAGTAAGTTTGCTGGTGATACTAAACTGGAAAGTGTTGACTTTATTGAGGGACAAGAGAATAGTGTGGGAGTGAAGTGGCTGGAAAGCAGCCCTGCAGGAAGGGATGTGGGGGTGCTGGGAGGCAGCAGGCTCAGTAGGAGTCAACAGTGTCCCCAGGCAGGCAAGAAGGCAAACTGCTTCCTGTCATAGGAATCATCAAACACAGCAAAGCCAGCTGGTAAAAAGAGGTGATTATCCTGCTCGATTCAGCATTAGTGCAGCCTTATCTTGAGTACTGAGTGCAGTTCTGGGCCCCACCGTTTAAAAAGGATGTTCAGGTACTTGAATATAGGTGGTCAAACACTAGAACAGACTTCCAGAAGAGGTGGTCAATGCCTCAAACCTGTCAAGTGTTAAGAGGTATTTAGACAATGCCTTTAATAACACATTTTAACTTTTGGTCGGCTCTGAAGTGGTCAGGCAGTTGAACTAGATGATCAGTGTAGGACCTTTTCCACTGAATTGTCCTCTTAGTCCCATCTTATCAGTAGCATATAGAGGAGTCTGACAAGGAACAGTGTTAGGCTGGGGGATAATGCTATTAGCAGATATTATTACCACTGGTGGTACTGCATATAACAGAAAATTGAACACAGGGTGTGTTCCTATTTGCTCCTAACAGGTTAGGAATAAGCTTGTTCCAGGATTCATGTTTTGGATATCTAATCTAGTCCTCAGACAAGCTGCGTCATATGAGTCTGTTGTTAAGACTTGGTGGCTGCTTAGCTGATTAAAGTTAGTTGCAGTTCTCTTTGTTTTGCCTTGTGGATTATGTATGTTGATATCCACAGTTGAGTTCATATAAGCAGGTTTTGAAAATATGTTTTAGAAAGTTACAAATGTGCATCAGATGGGGAGATTCCCTGCCCTCCCCACTTGCTAACTATGAAATCCTGCATGAAGGATTGCTCAGGGCTGAGCTTGGTTTGTGGAAGGTGAAAATTTACTCTTCTTCTGGGGTAGTTAGTGTGAAGTGAAATCCTCAAGGAATTTGAGAAGATGCTCAGAAAGTGTGGGATCAAAAATCTGATTAAATGTCCAAACCCTTTTTGAAAGAGATTGTTGAGATTTGATTGTGAATCTCTTTCAGGGTCCTCTGATAGCTCAATCAGCAGAAGCAGTCAGTAGGAGCTGATGAAGAGTTGCAAAGGTTGATTCCTTTCAATATAAGGTCCTGGAGGTCTGTCACCTATTTGCTGCCTGTTCTTGTGCTTCTTGAGCTTGTGATCACTGTTTTCTTACTTATATTACATGAGCCAGGCCCTTGTTCACCATGAGGGTGGTTTCTCATGGGTACTTGCACTATGCAAGCAATGATAGCAGTCATAATACTATTTAACATGAGTGTGGTTTCTCATGGGTACTTGCACTATGCAAGCAATGATAGCAGTCATAATACTATTTAACAGAGGCTCTGCTCGAGTGAGGGATATGCAGATCAAAGGCTTAGTTGTCATGGGGCATGTTTGGTGCTTGAGCCTGCTCTTGGTGGGATTCTGAGCCACAGGGATTGAGTTTTGGCCTAGAAGAGCCTTGCATAACTTGCATTTGCCTCTCAGGAGCGTGTGCGCCTGTGGCTGGCCTCATCCTTTTTTCTGGGATGTTCTGAGAGCGCAGAGCTGGACCATCAAGTGGACCATGGTGCATCTTTGTCTAGTGCCTTTGAACAGGAGCCTTCTTGTCCTCATACCACCACCTCATAGCTCCAGGCTGTTTTCTAGCCTGAGACCAGTCTTCATGTCCTCTCCAAAACTTCTTTGGAAAGAGATGGGGGCTTCCCTGTCCCAGAGGACCATTGTGTGTCCTCAGACTTGCATGCTGAGCTGCAGAGAGGGATGGGATGCAAGAAACTGTCCTGCATTCCCATTGTGTGTCTTTTGGGCTCCTCCTGCCATCTATGTATAGGATCTGTGCACAGTGTTTGAGATTTGCTTGTTTGAAATTCAGGCCTTACAAGGGCTGGCATGTGGGGAGCCTGAGTGGTGGGAATTTTTTGGATGAAGGTCACAGTTGCCTAGTGAAGGTTGTGGATTCAAAGCCTACTCTCAGGAGAATGCAATCTTATTGTGCTTGGCTCTGCTGCTGGTCATGTCTCACTTATCATTCTTTACTAACACTTATGATGATGTGACTTGATTGCATTGTATGTTACAAGGGGCAAGATCTTGGCAGAATTTGTCTTCCCTCCTCCATACAAGTGATGAGGCCTCCCCAGGTGCCGTCTCAAGTGTGCACTTGAGTGTTTGAAACCTCCGCTTGGAGCTCAACAGTTGAGGAATGAATATCCCATGCAAAAATGTCTCGCCTTCCCCTGCTGGCAGTGGTTTAGTAGCACGTTGGGACCAGCTGTGCAAACACAGGAGCACGGCATAGCCATTAGCACATTCTTCGGCAGCCCTCCTCCCCAGCACGTCCTCTCCATCTCTGGCTTTCTCTGAGTTGCTTTGACCTCAGGTCTTCAGATTGGCAGTAGGGTCTCTGCCTCTGGCCAGAGGTGGATGGCCAGTGGACCCTTCCAGAAGTAGTTGCTGCCCCATCCTGCTGCAGGGCAGCTAGCTATGGTACTCTTGACTTCTGTTCAGCCCTTGTTTCCCCATGTAGCTTTAGAGGACTTGATGTATGACTTGGGTACTTTGGATTTGGTAGCAGGCCAGCTACTCTTCTCCAGAGTGGTCAACAGGATCACTGTGTTTTCTGCAGAAAGCGGAGTTAAATCCTTTCCTCTCTGTGCCTGTCTATAACATTGCCACATCTAAAAACAGCAGGCTTTTTCTAACGTATGCTTAACAGCATGCACCACCTCTCTTGCCTAGACAAGGTCTCTGTTGCTCCTGAGCTGGCAATATGGAGCTGCTTCAACCTAGAAGGAGAGAGGAGTTCTTGTCCTTCAGCTTGTTTTATGCTGTACTTGGTCTTCTTTGGGCTCTGAAATAAATCACTATTTTCCTAACACCAGCACAGAGTCCTGTCCTGCTACTTTCCTGAGCATCCCTCAGGTGTCTGCCCCTAAGTATCCCTTCGTCCCCAGTCCCTCTGTGCCATGGTGATGTCTTGGGAGTTGTTCTTGATAGGCTGTCTGCAGGGCATAGGGTGCTATGGGCTGGCCCTGAAGGGTAACAGTGATTATTCCTTTTTAGCCCACCCTCCACCTGGTTGTTTTGAAATCTCCTTTCTTAAAGCAAGGTAGGCTTTGGTAGTTGTGCCAGTGTCCTCAGCAGTTGGGGACAGCAGTTGCCTGGGGGTTTTCCATTTGGAGGAAGCTCATCTTTTCCCCATGGATCCTGCTGCATCTACATTCTTCCAGAAACGTCAGGTACAGTGGTCCTCTTTCTTTCAAGTGACTGCTATTTTTCCAACTGGCATAGCAGAAACTGACAATACGGCATAGAAATGGCTTTCCTTTCCCTGTTGTTGCAAATAAATAGCAAGAGCTCCTGCCTTACTGGAGCTTCTTGCCTGGAGTGAAGTAGGCAGCTTGTAGAGGGGTCCACCACCTCTCAGAGATGTCAGGCCACAGAGGGAGTTTGAAACACAAAGCCCTGGGACTATCACAGTCTCAAGTGGAGCAGATGATCAGACAGGCTCCCTGGGAAAGGCTTGTGGCTTGCTCAGATCCCAAGTGGAGAGGAAATAGGGGCCTCACAGAGTGGCTCAGACTGCCTGCTAAATGCAAGTTCACGTCCTGAGACCTTTTTCAAAGCACGCAGAGGAATATCTGCCTAGGGACATCAGTAAGTAGTGAGTCCACAAAGCACTCTGTTTGTGTTAATCTTGTATGGCACAGAACGATACTGCTCAGCACTAGCTAAGTACTGGGCAAATATTGGTGTCTATTTTTTTTTTTTCACTTGTTGCAGAAGCTGGAGCTTATGAGCTACTTGATGCTTATCGCTGGAGCTTATGAACTACTGTGTCTGCTCCTGTGTAAGAGCTGGCAGGAGCCTGGCTTTCTTCCTAGGCCACATCTATGGGCCTCAGGACAAGATGCTTCAGTGAAGTAAATGAGAAAGTCCATTCTTACTTGTGTTTTGCGTTTCTTTTCCCCGCCACCTCTGACGCCAGTGTTAAAGGGTGTCCTGGTTAGTTGCCCCCCACACCTTCTACCTGTAAAAGTCCCTTCTCATGGAGAGGGTGACCTTGTGCCAGGAGTTGCAGTAGGGTGCAGTGCACTGTGTTAGCATCTGCTCTGGTGTCAGCTGCCTTCTTCCTGCAAGCAGCAGGCTCTGGGAAATGCCAGGCTGTTCATTACCATTGCACTGCTCCATACATAATGAGGTAAAATGAAAACACCTTCTCTTGCTGCAGCTATGTGATCTGGGAACTCATAAAGGCTAAAGCACTTTTAATTATGAGCTTGTTCCGATTGTGCCCAGGCTTTCTGTTTCCTCCCATAGACCGGGCCAGCCCTCTGAGGTCAACATGAACTTCAGTTACAGAACTTCTGGCACATGTAGTTAGGAAAACTGGAGAGTTTCCCCTCCTAAAGCTAGGCATCTGCAATGTGTGATCTATTGCTCTCCAGAGACCCTTTCTCCTGGCTACTATGTTGCTGAAAACAAACACATTTGTTTCTGAACACCACAGAGCCTTTCTCATTTTTCCCGCGTCTCTGCAGCGCACCAGGAGCCCCATGTTCTCCCAGCTGTGAGATGGCAAGGTCTGATGAAGCAAGGTACTTAGCCTTCAGTTAGTTTAAACTTCTCACTCCTGAGTGTGGAGTTGAGATTCCTTAAGATAGACTCACTCCCTACAACCTGATGTGAAAATGAACTCTGAGTCCTTTCTGGAGAGGGAACAGAGGGGTCTGCAGGCAGAGTTTCAATTTGGGAGACCCTCTCAGTTCTCCAATCCGGCTGACTTGGTGTAAAAGGACAGGTCAGGTGCCAGAAGCCTTGTACAAGGGGTCTCTACCAGCACTGTGAACGCGAAAAGTTCATTTTATTCTGGCTTGAAGCAGGATTATTGAGGAAGCTTTCTGTGGTGCTGCATCTCTGTCTCAGCACTGTTGCCCTGCGTTTTGCTGGATGCCAGTACAGCTGTAATGGTTATGGCCAATTAATTAGAACTGCTTCCCCTTGTTTTCCCCTTATAAATCACTTCCTTTTTAGTCAGCCCACAGAGAAAACAAGGGAAGAGCAAAATAAGTCTGAAGTAAAATATGAACCTCTCTTATTTCATAATTCAGAAAATAGCAGTCTGTGGGACACCCAGGGAACTGGCTTTCTGAGCTGCTGCTCCATGAATTCACACTCTATGGGCCTCTTCAGTGCATAAAGTGAAGTTTTTAATGGCTGTTGCTGTTCCTTTTGAATGGCTGGGAAGTCTGGGTCATGGCAGATCGGAGTAAATCCCCCTTCTCTTCACTGCCATCAGAGTTAGCTTTTTCCAAACTGCAGAGCTTGATGAGGGCAGGTCAGCTCGGAGCTCAACCATGATGAGGATCTTAATCAGGGCTCCAGCCAGTGTGCTTACCCTAATTGAGCAAGAAGAATGGAGTGGTTTGTGTGTATGTGTGTTTTACTTTGTTTAAAGACCTTCAAGAAGTGGCCTTTGGCCAGCTCTACAGGTAGGATGCTCTGCCACTGCCTAGAGGTGGGTCATTTCCATTCTCCATGGAAAACTGACAGGACTCTGATAACTGTGACCCTTTGTATTTAGCTTGTTAGAAGTTTTGTGTGATCCTGGCTAGGCCTCTTTACTATCTCAGCTGAGGAATCTCGTCCATGCGTACCTCCCTATAAAAGGTCATGGGTATGAATATGGTTTGCCTGTAAAGCAGTCCATGTGAGATGGGTGTTGGTGTCCCACACAGGTGGCAGAATGGATGGAGAGAATGTACAGCACTCTTTGAGTGTGTAAAAGGAGAAGGAAATAACCCAGCTCTGCTTTCCAAATGTCTTTGGAAAGGTTCTTTGCCCAAGGGGCGTTTAAGGTGGCAAGGTGAAGGTGAGCCATAAGATATTGTTAGCTGTAGATCAAAAACTGTCTAAGAGGAGTACACAGGATTGTTAAATGACTGCAAAGCTATGGCCAAGTAGAACTCTGCCACTATCTCTTTGCTCTGTGCATTGTTCTTTTGCATGTTCATCCTTTACCTGTGCCCATTATATGAACAGATGGTCTAGTGCCCAGAACCTCATGACATCTCTTGGGTCTAGAGGAAAGCTGGAAGCTGCAGGCACATGGGTAAGCCTGAAGAACCTCTTCAGAACCGAAGAACTGACAGGTACCTCTTAAGTGCTGCCCCCAGGAATACATCTTTGGGTCTTCCTGTATGAAGTCTCCATAGGTTAACAGGCAGTAAGCCAGCATACATTAACAAATCCTATCTGCCTGACCTGGTCAACTGTGCTAGCAGCAGTATTTCCTGCCATCAGTTTCAATAGCTCTGGAGAGGGCCTGGTCAAATCTTCAAAAAGCTATTCTGGTCTAGACTCAAAGTCCCCCAGGAGGTAGAAGACATATCTATAATGCAGAGAGCATCCATCTACAAGGTGGGTCAGATCAGAGAGCTTGGCCATTGGTGTCACTGCTCTGGTGTGTGAAATGATCAGACAGTCTCCTGATCCCAACCTCAGGCTATTGATATGCTGCTCTTGGTTATTGAAGGATGCTGTTGAACGGAACAACTGGTTCTTTCCTCAGCTCTTTAATTCTGAAGCTATGCTGTCTCCTGTTGTCTATGAGCTATTATTTCCAGTCTTTTTTGACTTCCCAGAAACTTCTGTAAGCATCCTCCAGCTAGTGATGATCCATGTAGCATACATACTTCCCAAAGCTTTCATGAAAGGGGAAGTCCGGGCAGTATGTGAACTACATAGTTTCTCTTTTATCCAAAATTTAGAAAGCTTAAACAAAATAGCCCCTTGGCATTGTTCCTAGGAAACCACTCACCAGGCAGTTGGAAATAATCATACAGATACTTCACTTGAATGCTGCCAATAGGCACATTTTAGTCTTCTCTTTCTATTTCAAAAGAAATTAGAAAGACAGGCAGTGTTACTGTCTTTTGAGAAAAGGCAGAGGGTTGCACAGGCAGCAATTCTTAAACTTCTTTTGTCACATAAAGGGGAAAATGACAAACCCCAAACAAAACACCAAACCAAGAACCAACCTGCAAGTAGAAGTGAATTCTCTTCTTTTTTAGTATAGAACAAACTTCACCAATATTTCTTTTTTTTTCTTCTGTAAGAGTATCCAAAGACTGTTTGGAGCTCTAATGAGAGATCTTTTTAGGTTCTTGTTTTGGAAAGGGATCAACAAAGAAGTTTGTGAGGGAAGCAGATTTTGGCTGACATGGTGGTATTGTTGCAGTCTTCCCCCCCTTCCCCCCGCCCTAAGTTTTCATCTTCCAAAACTACAGATTTTAATTAAAAAATAAAAATAAATAAATAAATAAAAAAGGAGGGAGGGGGAAAATTCTCGGCCTTTCAGCTCGGCAGCACATACAGACAAATAAATTAAAAAGTGGGAGAAGTGGAACTAACCCAATAATCCGTGAAAACCTAATTTCCCTCACAAGCGTCGCTGACGCAAGCATCTCCCCTCTCCCTTCCCCTTCTCCAGTTCAGGGGCAGTGATTGGAGAAATTGGCTAACAAGATCAGAAAATTTAATTACCGTTCTGCCTCCCCTTCCCAAGAAATTGGATGTCACACTTCCTTGTAGCCTGCTTTTAAGATGTGCGGTAAACGGTTTCCACATGACTTGAACCTGACTCCCTGCCCTCTCCCTCCACCTTCCTCCCCATATTCCCCATGGAAATATCCATCCAATGCAGCTAATCCTTGGACCAGGAGCTGAGGTTTGAGAGAGAGCTTGGCCATATTGAAAGCTGTGGTAAAACTCTGCCTGGCCTAAACGGAGACAGTTTTGTTTCCTGGTGTTAGAGGGAGCATCAAAGGGGAGCAAGATGGGGTTGGGGTGCACCAAGGAGCATCATCTCTAGGAGCTCCCCATCTCTTCATTTTATGCTGGAGCAGGACAGGGTCAGACAGGGCTTTGGATCTGCATTATTCTTGCTCCTCTGGTGTTATGCCTGGGCCACAGCAGCACAAATAAGAGTTTTACTGTCTATCTTCAGATCTCAGACATAAAATCTCTCTTTTATCCTCCTTGCTCCCAGGCTGATACTTTTGTGGTGGCCCTGGGGGCACCAAAGAGGAGAGGCTGTTTCTGCTTGGCTGTCACAAGGGCCTGGGCAGGGCAGAGATGAATGCAGTGCAGAAGAGAGGAAACATGGCTTGCTTTGTAATGTAATTTCTATCATCAGAAAGGATCTCACACGTGTAATTAACTAAAAAGGAGGCTGTTCTGCATAACACAAGCCTGTTGTATCCAGCTCAGTAGGCCTGGTGACCCAGGCTTTGGTCTCATGGCTGGCAATGTCAGCAGCATCCCTTGGTAGCGAAGCAGCCTCACTGGAGACAGCTGCTCTATTTATTTTTCCATTTGTATTCCCAGCATGTCCTGCTCTGTGCTAACTGTAAGCCTGGCTTAGAAATTCAGTGCAAGCACCTTATCAGAGAATGAGTAATGATTTATTGAACATATGGGTAAACAGCATAGATAAGATATAAATACACTTCGGAAGTGCAGTTGCATTTGTAAGAATGTATACCAAATCAGCCCCGTGGCTTTTGGCTCTGCTTGCAGCTGCCACAAAGACATCTTCTGCATGGGCTGCCATGCATCCCTGCAGGTCCCCCTCTGTGTGTGTGCATGCCCGTAGGAAAAAACTAAGGACAAAGTGTGAGGGCAAAGTCATCTGCCAAGATATACTCCAAGGGATATAGGCATTTATTTGTTCTTGCTTTAGGAGTTGGTCTTGTGTGGGTTGAAGTGGCAAGAAATGCATCCCCACCCAAGTAAATGTCTGCTGCTGGGGGCAACTGGATTCAGAACAGGCATCTGATGGCACATACTGTGCTTGTCTTGAGGATACAGAGGCACTGGGCCAGGACTGTGTGTGGCAGGTTTGCAGGGCCTGTGCTGAAGCCTTTGCTTCCATGATTGCTCATCAACTGGAGCTCAAGTCATGGTGAAATCCCCTTGAATATGTGTGTGTCTGATGTTGTATTTCTGACTGCAGCATAAACAGGCTGAATTATCTGAGCCAAAATTTGAATTCTGATTTGATTTTAAACAAAATGGAAGATGGTTTACTCACTGTAAATAAGCCAACACTGTGGAAACAGCATGGCTTACGCTAACTGGGCTCTGGTATAAACCAGGGTGAAGACATGGGTCACAGTTGCTCTGTGTGCATGGTGCAGAGACCTCAACCTGGCATGGGGGGCTAGTGCCAGCTTATGGAAAATGTGTTCGTGCTACTGATCCCTTTCATTTGTGTAAACTAACTTGCCACACTCTGCCTCACATGTTTTGTGTGCTGCACAGCTTACAAGTTTGCTTTGCGAGCACACAGGTACCTGATTTTTGCAGATAGCACTGTGACTGCCTCTGGGGAAAGATGGAGGGTTAAACAGAGGGTTATGTATATGAATGTGGTGACTAGTGCTATTTGGGATGCCCTGCATGTGGAAAAGCTAATTTGCTTTCCCTTTTGTAGTAACTCATTCTCAGCAAATACTAGCTCACAAGCCTTGCTTGGCTAGACTAACAGCTGCCCTTGTGCTGCTCAATGAGTCTGCTGCATTTTTGCTGCTGAGTTTGCAGTAACTGCCGTCGGAAAACCTATTGGAGATCCAGCATACTATTGCTCATTTAAGAGCTGTCCATAGTTGTGGCAAGAATCCACCTCTGTAATCCTCTGATATCCACTTATACTCCTTTGTACATCTTCTCCTACATGGTATCAACTGCCTAAAGTGATCTCTCCCTCTGCAGTGCTACCTGCTGAGATGCTTACAGTTCCCCTTTGCAGACAGAGTAGAAGGCAAGCGATCAGCCTGGCCTCTTTATCTATCCTCCCTGCTGCCCTTAATATCTGCTCCCTTACTTTCTGGCTGGGACCCTGCTGCCTGTGAGCCAGTATTATTTAAAGCGCCCCTCCCCCTCCCCCCCCAACATCATAGATGAATAATAGCCGCGCTTTTCCTACCTGCTTTAATCATTAGTCACTAAAGGCAGTGATGTTCAAATCCTCTAAATGAGAGGAAAGTCAAACCTCGCTGAATGGATTGTTGCACGTCTGAGCCACAGACATGGAAGTGTTGTAAAAGATCTGGCTAACCCAGGAATGTTTAGCTCAGAGCCTGGCATTTTGCTTGTTGTGATACCAACTTTCAGAGGCAGGGAGGTGGACAGAGGTGGTGCTGGCTTTTTTCAAGCTAAGGTGTGATAATCCTTTAAGCTGCAGGGGGAACACAGCTCAAGCATGGTATGAGATGGCCTTTTGAGTGCCGGGGGGTGGTGCAACGGATGACTGTGGGAATACAGCTGTTGTGGGGTTTCCAGGTTTGGTGGGAAGATGTTTGGGGTTTTGTTTTGCTGCGTTGTTTGTTTTCTTTTTCATGTGCTTTGCAATAGTGACAGCGGCATTGTTTCCCTGAGGCTTCTGTGGAGACTTTGTTTATAGCCTTATTTTTTTCTATCTTTAAGGTTTTTCAGTGTTTCACTGTGTGAATGCCTTTCTCTCACTCCCCCTCTGTTTGCTCTCATCATCCTCTTGTTTTTTCTCAGCAGGCCTGGTTCAATGTCATGCAACTTCTGGGCTAAAAGGTAAATTACAAAAGTCCAGGGCCTGAGAGCTTGATAAAGCTTTGTGATCCAATCTGCTTGGGAATACAGCCACAGAGAGAATTTGATTTGCATACATTTCCTACCCTGAATTCCTCTGGTGCTATTAGGAGTCACCATAGCTAACACAATTTCTGAACTGTGGGGCTTATATGCATGCAGAAGTACACCTATTTGCTTCCTTGGACAGAGATTTACTGAAGCGTTTTTTGTGTTATTGTCCACCCTAACCCCCTTCTTTTCTTCCCCATCAGAGGATTTTGTGCTGCTCTAGAAACTCTTTAATCTGAGTTAATTCTTTGGTGAAGCTTCACGAGACAATAGAAAAACAGAGCACTGCTCTGGAGAGAATCCTTCCTGCACAAAAGAACGTGGAAATTGTGTTCACTTGGTGAGGTGGTGCAGCCTGAAGGCAAAGAGCTTTGCTTGCTGCTCTCATGGTGTTATTTCAGTAGTGGTTACCAAGATGTGAGTGCTGCTCCGGGTAGGAGGAAGATTTGGGAAAGATAGGCTGCCTGGGGGTTGTTTGTATCAGCATGGCAGGGAATTCGGGTGATTATTATCAAAGTGACCATGGGGAGTTGCCTGGGTGGAGGGCTGTGGGCCATGTGCATTTTCCTTGCTAAGATGCTCAAGGAAGGGGCTTAGAGAACACAGTGGTCTGAGTGATGGGAGGACAACCCCATGGACCCCACTAGTTTTGAGTGAGACTCCTTCAATTTCAGCCAGATCCAGGGGCTGCTATTAAGAGGCATGTCTGGAAGTCTTAAACCTGAGCTCCTCTTCTACAAGATCTCTTGACTCACATAACAAATCAGTGGATGTAGCCATGGGTTCCGATCCTGCCACGTCAGTCTCCTCCAGCTGGTCTTCACCTTGGTGAAGCATCCACCAATTGAAGCTATGTGCCAGAGTTATGGGCTTTACAGTATCAGCTCCCGTGGGAAAGTTAGCAAGCTGCATCTTGTTGCCCTTGGTCTTCTCTCTTTCCCCTTCTTATGCCGGCCTGCCCCATTAATTGATTACTCCACCGTTCAGCTGTTGCTTCTGGAGCTGAATGTGTCGAGTTAAACCACGAGAGCAAAAGAAAGGGAACAGTGATTCTGAGTGCCAGGCTCGCATCTGAAAGATTACGGCACAATCTAATGAGCTCATTAATTTCATTTCATTAACCAAACAGTGCTTGTGGAGAATGGCAAATATTTAAAGAAGCGCAGCAGGGTCAGAAACACATTTAATTAATGTTGTCACATGATACTGAGAACAGGAGGGGGGAATAAATCCTGATGCTATATATTAACATCCATGGTGACTTCTCTTTTACATTTAATGTGCTCCTTGGGTTAAAGTGCCCTTGCTCTTGTGTGTCTGCCTGGCTCCTATTATCACCATGCCTGAGCAGGTCCCTGACTTGAGTGTGTTTTTCCTTCCTCCCAGGGTCTGTGGGAGTTAGGCAGTGCTGTTACCCTGTTTAGAGGGGAGCACTCAAGGGGGGAAGGCCCCACAGTTGTGCAAAGGGTCTGTGACAGATGATGCTGGTTTCTCTGCAGCTCTTCTCTTTGGTTGGCCATGCCTACTGGGATTATCACAGTAAAATAATGACAGGTCAAGCTTGTCAGCTTCCTATTAATCCAGCTGGGTGCCCTAGATGCCACAGCGTGAGTGAAATTGGAAACACACATAAACGACAGGGAAGAAAGAGGGTCAAATCCTTTCTCAAACCCTTTGAGGTCTGGTGCACTTGGCTTGGCTATTTGTAGAGACTGGTGTGAGTCTCAGCAGTTACAAAGCGGGTTCATACTCCATTTTCCTCCAAGTCTAAGGAAATCTGGATCTGGGGAATTTTGGCGTGAACCAGCTGTGTATATTATTAAACTGTGGTGTTTAGGTCTGCTTTGCTAAATGCTCATTTTGATTTGGGGGAGGATATCCCATTTGTGGTTCTGTGGTTAGGTCTGCTGTGAGGCATCTGATGGAAAATACATACCGCTTTTCTGATTGTCCTGGTACACTCTGCTTCTTTGGGAAAACTGAATTAGGATGGATACTCAGAACACACCTGAAGGTCTGGGTTTCTTACTTGGCAATTTATTTCTGTGGTTTCCAGTTCAAGAAGCATCCCAGCTAAAACAATCTCAGAGGGGCTGGAACCGTATTTTCACCCTGAAATCTGCTGGCACTCCTGTGTTTGTGCATGCACAACTTATCAATACGTTGGGATGCTCTTAGCTCAGCTAAAAGGCCTTGCTTTTGGGAGGGCAGGAGGTGCCTCTGATACAAGGTAAGTGGTCACCTGAGTTTGCCTGGGATGTTGATAAGGCTAAGCCTGCAGGACTGTGAAAGTCAGCTTGTCCAAGGAATTGTAAAACTAAGTCAGTTTTGCTGTTAATAGTTAACTTGACAGAGTGCTCAAAAGAAGCTGTGTCCTCCTGACCTGCCAATACTGCATCATTTAAATCGACGGATCACCTACTGCAAAGTGCAGGTGTGAATTGTTTTTAGCTAAAAGTCTGAGCAAGATGGCTGCAAATGCCTTCCCGAGGCTGGGGCTGCCTCAGGAGGCCATTTCATCCTGTCAGCAAATCTCATGGTTTCACCCCTTCCATTGCAAGCCTCTTGGAGCAGAGCTGGTGTTCAGGCAAGGATGAGTCTGTACAGGCAGGACCATATTTATCTTGCCATAAAAGCAAATACATTATACTTGACCATATTCTTTAGTGGTGATTATATATACCAATGTTAAAGAAGTGTCTGCTGTTAATGCAGTATTGATAATGAGAGGAGTTCAAAGGAGTGGTGCTTTCTGGCTGGCCAGGTAGAGAGTGGGCAGAGTTGGGGTGTGCAGGAAGGTTGCTGTCATTAATTGCTGCGGCCAGAGAAAGCAACTAGGCTGAAAGGCTGAGCATAAATTGCGCTTATGAATTAGTCATTTGGTGACAGCTTCATTCAGCAGCTTTCTCTGCATCGCCTGGCACTTCCACAGGCAATCCAAGTGGCTGGGGAGTGGAGAAGGGCAAAGAGCAGGAAGAGAGGGTCTCCTTTTGCTTTGTGCTATGGCAGTTTGCCCATTACCCTATTGCTCACCCCTCAGCTTGTCATTACTTGATTCTTCTTTATTGCAATAAAATGAAGCTGTGCGGAGGACTTGTAAGTTCATCCTGCATCATGCAGTCCTAACCTATGCAGCTGAAGGCCAGGTGCTTCCCAGTGTGCTTTCTAGGCAAACCCCACTGCTGCCGCACAGCCGTGATGGATGGGATGCCTGGCCAGTGCTGAAGCGCTCACCACCACAGCATGAGGCTGTGCCAACAGGATGAGAGATTTGTCCTGCTGTGCTGGGGACGCACAGCAGTGCTGGTAGCCTAGATGAAGTTCCTTGGGAGATGCCAAGGGGGTCAGTTGCTGTTATTTCTTCCTATGAGAGAGGACAGAGTTCCCACTGTTGCATTGAGACTGGATTGTAGCAGAAACATCTGCTGATGTAAATTCCTGCTGTTTGTTTGATAGCAACCTTTCTGTTCACCTGGATGGAAATTCTCTGCAATGAAGCAATGGAGCCTGTGTCCTTGGCTGGCAGATGACGTCTGCAGGGAGCCCTGGGGCTCGTACCAGATGAGTATGTGATTAGTGCCTAGGAGGTAAATCATAACAATTTCCATGGTGAGTTGGTTGCACTGTCCCTTCCCGTTTCTGACATATGGGCCTTGGACAGGTCCAGCTTGTGTCTGGTGCTTGGGTGGATGGTCCTGATATCCAGCCCAGCATGGGAAGAAGCAAAATCCCTCCCTGCTACAGGGCCTGCTGCAAAAACCTTGGAAAGAGCAATGGTACAGCATGACCTGGGGAAAGTTCCCTCCAGGTCCAGCATAGCCACAGGACAAAAGCAGTTTTTGTCTGGGCTGAAGTCATGGCCCAGAGCAGGAGGTATGAACTGTGGGGAGTCTGGCAGGGCTGAGATGGGTTTAGTTGGTCT
The DNA here is from genome assembly GCA_009867235.2 of Psittacus erithacus. Taxonomy (NCBI): domain Eukaryota; kingdom Metazoa; phylum Chordata; class Aves; order Psittaciformes; family Psittacidae; genus Psittacus; species Psittacus erithacus. Next base: position 17,315 of record WYDI02023301.1, on the reverse strand, counting down.
TGCCAAGAGCTTGTGATATGGGGAGGCTGATAGCATGTCTGTGGTCTTGGTGACATATGTTGCCCTTTCTCAGGACAATCCATTTTTGTCCTGTCTTTGGAGATGGCAACCAAGCTGTCCACTGCATTCTGCTGATCTGCTTCTCATGCCTGGGAAAAAGAAAACTCATCCTTCTGCATGAAATCACAGGGACAAAGGTCTCTGTTGGCCAAGGAAGTAGCCGTGCCTTTCGGTCTCAGCTTCGCAGTGATGCCGCTTTGAGGATCATAGTTTACTATATTGCCATTTGAAAATATTTAAGCAGTGCTTCCCCATGGCTTCCTGCCTCCCTAAAAAGCCAGGTCACACCAGGGATGTGACAGATTGGCTGGTGACCTGGAAGGATATCAAATGGAAAGATTTAGCATTCGGAAGGGTTTTGTCTGGGGAACTTGCGGGTAGGGAAACAGAAAGCTTTCGAAATACCAGTGCTGTCTGTTCTGCTGCTTCTCAGAGAGGGAAACTGGAGTGAAAGAGCACCTGACAGAAAAATGCTTCCTGAACTGCAGCTATCTCACATGATTCCCTTTTGCAGCCTCTTTGACTAAGTGTTTGACCATCTTGAAGGTGTTACCTAGTTCACTGATGTCATCTATGAACAGATTTTCTTACGTTACACTCTGAAATTTGGACCACGGCCAGAAGTTTGCTTATCCTTTTTATAATTGAGATGCTTGAATCCCTGTCAATTGACCAGCTTGTGAAAGTGGAACAAACGTTTCTTCTAAACCTTTCCAGCCATATTGCAAAATCAGAATACTTATGGGATTGGGGGAAAAAAAAACAACCCAACCCTAGCTTTGCCAGCAGAAAACTGAAAGGTAAAACATAAACCTAAAAGTGTGGAATTCAACTGAACTTAAAATAATACTGTTACATTTTTTGTTTGCCTTTTCAGAGAAAGAGAGATACTCCCTGCTTGTGCGAAGAAAGGCAAAGATTTTTTTCCCCAGCTCTACCAGTGGCACCTTCTGCTGTCAGAATTGATGGCTTAGATTCTCAAGATACTTCAGGATTCAATATTTGTGCTCCTTAATTGCGGTATTACAGAAACTATGGATTTTTTTGGTTTTTGCACATCCTTTTTGTTGCTTTCTATGGTTCAGTGGTTGCCTCTGTGGGTGAACTTGGGGCTCTACCCAAAAGGTAAACAGAAATACTTAAGAAAGAAACAAAGAGAGTCTAAATATAAATCTGTCAAAATCAGACTTGTTGTACAGTGGCATTAAAGGAAATCAGTTGATCGCTGGTATCTGTGTCTGAAGAGCTAAGAGAGAGAGCCGGAGGGAATATCATGGCTGCCAACATCAACAGTTGTGGTGCCAGGTGTCCGCTATGGATGTGGAGACAGATCATGGAATCATATCATAGAATGGTTTGGGTTGGAAGGGGCCTTAAAGATCATCTGGTTCTAACCCCTCTGCCAGATCAATGAACTGCGAAGAGAAACCGCACGGGTGAAGTCCTGGCTCTTCAGCAGTATGGGGTAAAAATCACAGAGGCTTCCATGGATTTCACCCTTGGGGGGAAAAGAAAAAAAGGCATTCTTTCTCTTCAAGTTGGCCCAAGCATTTACTAGTCCTCCAACTCAAGTTATCAGTTGTCAGCAGTTTTGCTTTTCAAGAGGTGCCAAGTATGTGCCTTCTGAAAATCCAGCTTCTTTACTCCTAGGAAATGTGCACCCAAATGCATGGACAGCTTTTGAAATGCTTGACCTTGCAGAAAGCCACTGACAGTGGTTTTCCAGCCAAAACTTTGCACTGTTTTTGGTAGCCTGGAATTTGGTCCGTAAAACACTGTGCTTCCCTTCACATGGCTCTTCCCATGCAGCTCTCTTGAGGCACTCTGGCAGTCATTTCAGTTCACAATATGTTGAGCTGTGCCTGAAGAATTTTAATTTTCACTACTTTTTTTGGTTTTTACCAATGAAGAAAAAAATCTTTTTGTTTCTTAGGGAAAAGTTCAGACAAAAAAATGGTTTTCATTAGAAATTCCCACAGGGAAAGAATAGGAGACAAAATCCTATTTTCTGACTAACTCTTGTTTCAAATAACGAGGCAAAGTGAATCTTTTATAAGCCCTTTTAGAGGAGGGATTGTAAACAGAATTGTCCATTAAAATGGAAAAAGTCTTGCACATCCTAAAGTGTGCTGGGCCATTGTTATATAGGGGTTGCTACCACTCCACCTCTTCTGATTAAATACTAACGCACTACATTTAAGCAAAGCCTTCAGGCAAGCTTTCCATATTCATAAGGCAATGGCTTTATCAGGAAAGGAAGCATTTTGGGGAAATGTCAATATGAATATTACAGTCTCTTTGCTCTTTGTATTGTCCGATAAATCGTCAAAGTGACGTTGTAGGAGATAATGTGCAATTATGCTGTCACTAAAGTTTGCAGAGCCATTTGTGGAAGCTTCTGAGAGAGATCCTTCTAGGCACAAAGGGGCTGCATGCTTCCAACTCTCTACAGTGCTTCAAAATGGACTGAAAACTCTTTCACTGTGTGTGCATGATGCTTGGGAGTGAGGCGTTCTTGCTGTCCTCTTTGGTCATGAAAGCATGACAGACATTATGACTGGGGGCTTCCAAAGGACTGAGAATAGAAGACCTTGATAACTCACATACCTGCTTTCAGGAATGTCCTTGGGTCTCCTGGGCAGTCACAGCCTCCGTGACTCAGTGGCATCCAATGCCATCCTAAAGACACAGCAACAAAGCTCCTGCTTCTCTAGCTGGTGTGGGTTATCTGGTGGGTGGAGAGCTGAGGATCCCATTTTTGAGCAACCTGCTCTAGTGGAAGTTGTCCCTGCCCATGGCAGCTGGGGTTGGAACTGCGTGATCTCTAAGGTCCTTTCCAAGCCGAAACCGCTGTGTGATTCTATGACTTTATGTTTCTATGGTCTTGCCTTGCTACTCCTTGCACAGGGATCAGATTTGGGACAGTCTTGGGCAAGAGCTGGTTTTGGGCTCAGAAGTTGAGGATTTTGCACACCTCCATGCTGAGAAAACCCTTCTCTCATCACATATTGTGTTTCTTGTTTTAATTTCTGGTAGGTTCTGTGGAGGACTCTTTAGCAATAGCATGGAGGCTAGTGCCTTGCTTGCTGTGGCACTTTACAGCCCTGGGGACAGGCTCTGCTTGCCTCTTTTGTTTTTGTGAGTGATATTCCCATTTAGGGATAAAAAATATTTTTGATTCCATTTATTATTTATTTCTCCCATTTAATATTTAAACATGCTCAATCTTTAAATCTCATGCTTTGTAATGGCCAGAGCTAGGAAAACTGGTGAGCCAGAGTCAGCATGGATAAAACACAAGAATGGCTGGTGGGTATGGGAGAGCATGATGGGGAATGGGTTTAACTGCCCTGTTGCTGCTAGGGTGGGTTAACCTCTTCCTTGTTGCTGAGATATTCAAGGGTCTGTCCTGATATCTGTTCCAGCTGGAATAAAGCAGGTGACGAGTGGCTGGTGCTGCAGTCTGTAGTTGTGTTTAGTTAGCATCCATACGGGCTTGTACAAGGTATCACTTGCTGCAACCAGGACCTGGGATTGCTGACCCAGTAGGTCTGTCCTTAATTCTCTCTTAATTTTCCCTCTCTGAGAAGGCAAAATCCACTTATGCTTGACAGACCTATTTGTACAGCAGCATGGAGCCAGGCTAATGTGTAGTTGGGATCATTTGAGTTTGGAATGAAGCCTCTCCACAGAATTTAGGAGAACTTGCAGCAAGGGGCTCCTCTACTCTGTGCTGTGCATGGAAGTCCCTGTTAGAGCTGCTTGGGGCTGTACTGAAGCTTGTTTTCTCTTTCTCCTAGGGTACAAGGCTGATCTGCTTGCTTATGTGATGCTGGGCATAGCGGCTGGGCTCCATATACTGGCTCCTGGTAGCAAAGATGAAGCTGCTGGGTGTGAGTGAGAGAAAGCGGAGGAGCTGTGGGTAAGAAAAACCTGTTGTCAAGTGGAGTAGTTTTATTGCGAGTCTTAATGGTATTTACTGTGTTTTTCTAGAGCCCTAGAGCCAGATTTCGTGTAGTTCAGCTGTCACTAAAAAACAAATGCACATTTCTAGCTCTCTTGGCCTTGTTGACATCCTGGAAAATGAGATTCCTGAGCATGAAAGAGCCAGCAGGCAAATACCCACTCTTCAGAGTGCGCTGTCTTCAGGTACCGGAGCAAAACTTGCAGGTCCAGGAGGCTATGCTTGGGTTCATTGGTACTGAACATCTGCCCAAATTCTCCCCAGTTTATTCAGGCTGTTTCCAAGACCCAGAAGGCTTGGCCTGAAAAAACTATTATTCAATGGCATTGATCTTGGTGATAGTGAGCTGTTTAATTTAATTGTTCTGTCTTTGTTTCCTGGGCTTTTTCATTCATTCTTTGCCATACAAGCCTGTCGTTGCTATTATAGCCTTATCAAGACTGTCCTCATCTGCCGGGTCCCCCTTGCTGGCATGGCGGGATGGTGCCTGCGGAGCATCTCCATGAAGCTAAATCTATCCTCACGGACAGCATGGGACATGTTATATGTGCCAGGCTTTCTACTGGCAAAGGGAAAATAGCAGGACTGTCAGGATGTGGCTTTTTCTTAGAGGATGGGGAGTGAAAAGATGTTGGGGCATCAGGCACAGTAAGACTGCTGCTGGGCATAGGGAAAAGCCTTTGACTGAGAAAATGGTGCCTGCTCTCCCTTCTGTTATCTCTGTCTGGGATTTTTCCCCTGCTTCCCCTAAGATAATTAAATCAGAGGTTATGATTGCAGGTGGGGGGAGGAGAAGTATCAGACAGCCCTCCCTGGGTGGGGTCCTTGTACCTTCCTTCCTCCCACAGATGCCACCCCTGAGCAGGCGTCCGATCTCATTCCTCTTTTATTGATGAATAAATAATTGTTGCAGCCGAGAATGAATCAAATGGCTTTCACTGCTCTGCCAGCTCGTTACTCCCCTTTATCCAGCTCTGAGTGACGCCTGGCAAAGTGTGCAGCTTTCATAGCCCTCTTCTCTCCCACTCCCTATTGTCCTCCCCAGTGCCTGCCTGAAGACCTGCCCCCTGCTTTAATTCCCTACTGGGTGATGCTGTCCCAGGCCACACAAGTGAAAGCATTCTTGAGGCTGAACAAGAATTCCCGAGGGAGGGTAGGCAGTGGAAATGGCACAGGGGAGCCATTCATTATTCTTTAGAGACTCGGGAGCCTGCGCTCTTTGGGGGGTGGGGGGAGTGGAAATCTGCTCCAGGATGTTTTTTTTGTGTGCATGTGAGTATATTGAAAGATGATGGGTGCGCAAGTGTGTGCGCACGTGGGGAAGCTCTGTAGCATATGGCAGGACTTCAGCAAAAGCAGGTGTAGATTTACTGCTCTTGTTCTCTCTAAGCTAACAGGTATTTGCAGAAAAAGATTTCTTATTTTATATCAGTTAAAAATAAAATTAGTGGGCAGAGCTGTTGTCCTGGGCACGCGCTCATATGGAGCTGCTTTTTTCAATGTGAACGTATCTTCTGACAGCATTGGTCTAACAAGCAAGGAGGAAAGCTTTCTCCTGACCTGATTGCTCCTACGCAGGGGTGAGAGGGTGGATCTGGGGATATCAGGAATGGACTGGGATACTTGAGACTCAGGCAGGGATTTGTTGTATTTCTCAGCCCACTGCTGATCTCTGCTTTTCTTCAAGCAGAGCTCTTCAGTGCCCAGTATCCCTAGCAATCATTGCCCTGAGAAAATGCAGAGCAGGCTGCCAGCAGGATCAGTGCTGGTGTTAAATCCATTGCTGTCTGAATTTTCCCAAGGCCCATTGGGTGCCACTGTTCAGTATATGTGCCTCTCCTCCACATGTGTGATGTGTTGGACGCATCTGACAAGTGGATCTCCAAGCATTCCAGGCAGGTGTGAGGGTGTCCCTTAGGCAGCAGAGGCTGTTCGCATCCCATGCCCTTTCTGCTGGCCTCCTGTCTGTTTGCACAGCAACACAGGGCAGCATGCTTAGTGATTCCATGCCTTGCCTGCTGTGTTAGCTCTGGTCTCTGCTGCACTAGCTCATACCATTTGCTGCTCATGCTGTAAATGCTTTTGCCATAGCTGTTGGATGGGAACAGCAGTGGGAGAGAGGGACAGCGACATATGCTGGAAAGGTAGCACAGAAAAATGGGTATTTGTGCAACTGCACCTTCGCTTTTGGTCTGGGGTGTTACTGCTAATGCTGGGGTAATATGTGGTATTATTTAGGCACCAAATGCATGGAAGTAATAAATAGGGTTGGCAGACTGGAAAGCTGAAAAGGGATTGTGTAATGCCAAATTGCGCCAAGCCAGATGTGTACTGCTGGCTGTTCTTGAAGAGAGGCCCCAGTGTGGCAACCTCCAATGGACCAATGATTGCCCAAGTGGTTGTAGGATGGGTGGAGTAAGACCCAAGAAAATAGCATTGGGACAGATGAAGGGACACGTGGGGACTTTTGCCTCTGGTAATATTGGTACAACCCAGCTGCAGGGATATTTAGTGTTTTGTGGGAGGAGAAGTCACAGCAGCAGAAAATGCATAGGTCTGCAAACCTCTCCAGTCATGGGTACTAAATAGGCAACCCCAGCAAGGAACAGGTCTCGCCGAAACCTGGGCAAGCTCCTAAAGCTATAACACAGACACCTGCTATGCTGGAACAGCAGGCTGTGAATTATATGTGGCTTGATCTGACAATGGGTTTGTGGGTCAAACCAAATCTGGACTTTAACATGCTGCCTGGTTGTACCTTTCCAAGGAGGAGGAGTGAGATACTTGTCTGTAATCTCTATTCCTGCTCAGCAGTTTTGGGTATAGCTTTGCAGTTTTGTATCAGCACTGGTATGGCTGGAAGGGGTTCTCTGGGAGTTGCATCTAAATCCAGAAGCACTCTGCATCTTTTTTGTTTAAACACTGCTCCAATCAATTTTGGGTTAATTTCTTTGCTGCATTAGCCTTCAGCTTCAGGAAACACAAGACACACATGATGTCATTGGTTGTGTACTATCACATGCTTTTAAAATGCCGTCAGACTTGCTAAATATTCAGTGTATATTTTCTGTCTCAGCAGACTGTGTTGGCTGAAACTGCTTATGCAAATGAAAAGCTGTACCTCTTCAATAGGTTATTATGAGCTGATCCTGAATAATCGGTGTTGAACTGAACAGTAGGTGGGAGAAGTCAGCAGAGGCAATAATTAATCAAGTGACTTCATGCCTAACCTGAATGTAGATCCCAGAAAACCCTCTCTGAGGACAAGACAGACTCCTTGGAGCCCTGCATTCATGCCTAACCATTGCAAATGCCTTGCAATAATGCCTGTCCCATGCACAGCTCAAGTGATGCAAAAACCTTGTTTAGGTTTTGCCCAGTGACTCCCAAGGGAAACCTGTTTTAAAATCTTTCTGCTCTGAGCCTCTTAGCATGTATTTCTAAACTCCAGCTTATATTAATTCACAGCTGCTTTGTTCTCATTTGCTCTTCAGCTGAAATGACTCTTTTTCACCCTTGTTTCCTCCCTCCCTTTTTTCCCTCTCCAGTTCTCCATGTTTTTCTAGACCACAGCCATGTCCCTTCTTGGCTTTTGTTTTGCCAGACTAAGCGAGCTGAGCTCTTTTCATCTCCTCTCAAAAGGCAAAGCTCTCTGTTTCTTGTATCACCCTTTATTTCTGCTGCTCTTTTTGATCTGAAGTGGACCCAGCCTCCTACATCACAGCTTTGAAAGATGACAGGGCCCTTCCCACGGAGCCTGGGCTGGGATAGTGGGTGCAAGAGCAACGAGCCCTTTTTCTGGCCACAATGAGCAAACCCCAGAGGGAAGCACAGCACTGCCAAAAAGAAGCAAGGAGGAGCTTATTTTGCTCACAGACATGTCTCTGATAAAGGGAGCATTTTTCCTGTTGTAAAACAAGATATATGCAAAAAAATGTAGAATTGATTTATCTAGGTGGCTTGTTAAGCGTTAATCGATAAAATAACAGTTGCTACCTTATTACTAGAAACCAGCTGATTAAAAACTTGATTAATGGGATGATTTTTCTTGACTATAATTAAAGCACTGCATGGCTTCTCGTGTAACTGATATTTAATGCTTACATGGAAAGCTGCTTGTCTATAAGAAACAGGGATGGGTTTTTTCAATTATTCACCTGTGGGTTGGCAGAGGAGAGGCCAAGTGGCTCACCTAGCAGTAGGGAAGGACAGAGAAGAGAATGAGATACAACTGGTCAGGACCAGAAAGCAACCTCTTGATTGAAAGAAAGAAGTTCAGTGTTGCATGACTGTGCATGGACGAAGACAGCTGAAGTGGGGTCTATAAGCAGGAGAAACTTTGGTTGGTGGTTTGGTTTTTTTTCCTGAGAACAGAGGTCTCATTTGTTTGAGCTGCCAAGAACCAGTAGAAAAGCTAACCTAGAAATAAAAGGCAAACTTCTGTCAGAGAATAATATGGAAGAAGGGTGTCCTCCATCCAATATCCTCTCTGACATTAGAAATTAGTGCACAGGAACAGATACTTAGTGAAATGTTAGAGGAGATGAGGTAAAAGCACAGTGATGCTTCTCCTAGTTCCAGCTCTGAAATCGTTGTCAAGGAGGCCTCTTCTGCCAGAGGTGGGACCTTTGCGTTTAATTGTCCTGCAAGAACTTTATGGGCTTGGTCTGTAAAGTTTTGGACCGTTTCCCAAGAGAGGGAGTGGAGCCTCTGCGGTGTTGTGTGATTTTTCTGAAAGATCCGTTCCAGTCCAATCAGCCTTATGGGGAAGACTACTTTTGTGTTCCGGTGTTCCGATCTATCTTGTGTTGCTCATGGGAACTATCTTGTGTTCCCAGGGCATCACAGTTCATAATCTCAGTGGTGTTCTCTGGCCTTGAGGTCCGTTAAGTCTTCAGCTAAAACTAATGCACTGAATCTCAGTCCCTTTGCCTTGCAGATCCTTCTGGCAGTGCTCATGGCCAGTGAGATAAGGCCTGGTCCAAAACCAGTGCCAACTTTTGCAGTTTTTGGGCAAGTGTGAAGGATGTGAAGATATGTCATAGAGATACAGAGCTATGCCAAGGGCTCACGTACAAGTGTTTAGACTGTAGTTCAATTGTGTTAAATGATCTTAAGCAGATTAGCTGGACATGCTGTACGCATTTGCTCCACTAAAGAGAAGAAGTTTGGTCCTCACCACCGTATTCTCCATCCATTTTAATTAGCAGCATTAAACCAGATTTTCTCTGCTGAGAGAAGGCTACTGCCCTCACTACAGGCAAACTGTAAGTGATCATGCCAGTGTATAAGCATGAGGCTTGATCCTTTGAAAAAGCAAGTCTAAATCTCCATGCATTCCAGGCTCTGTCTTTGTGTTGGCCAGCATGAGTGGCAGTTGTGATGGGAAATCAGGGATGGGCTGAGGTTTAGCAGCAAGGCTGCAGGCAGCCTTCCAGCCCTCAGTCTGGCATCATCCCTGCAGGGAGATCAAGCTCAGTCTTGTCCCTTGTTTAGTGCTGTGCTCTTTTCTTCAGCATCAGGCTGTCCATTGCTGTCAGGATGGTGGCTTGCTTGGGGCATATATATGTGCAGTGAATGTCACATCCCTGCAATTGAATCTACAAATGTAATAACAATCAAAACTATCACTGATGCAGCATTAAAACTTTGTTTCATTTTCCTTTTCCTGTGAACAAGAACAGGAAAGTTTTTGGAGGTGGGTAGATGATGCTAAATTGTGTTTATTGCATATCTGTTGGATATATAACATGTCTGTGTGACCTCCCTGAAGAGTTAGACACGTATTTGCACAGCGTAATAATTCTTACTTAGAAATGCATACAAATACTCTGATGCAATGAGAGGAATTTTAGACCTCACATGCTGGGTGATAGATGTTGCTGGAGGAATCCAGCAGCTGCCCAGATCCACAGAAGACTTTTTTTTATCTGGGAGGAAAAATGTTAATGAATTCTTACAGAATGGCAGAGGTATCAGTGGTGGGTTTAAAAACTGATAGCCCTGGTGGCTTTTGAGAGGTGCTCTGGAAGTCCTTGATGGCTGCAGCCTCTTTTACCTTGTAGTCAGCCAAACAGCAAGAGATCTTCAGAGAGTTTTCTTGTCTTTTTTATTCTAAAGTAACATGATGAAAAGTGTGAAGTATGCCAAATCTGCCTTGTCATAATTCCATTAAATGCTCTTTTTTCTTCTGCTTTATTTTCTTCTTTTTCCCCCCCAATTTTAAAATGCAAATGGCTTTACTGTGACTTCAGAAAACATTCTTTTAAAATTCCACCAAACTAACATTTCCATGCTCAAGTATTGTCTCAGAATGCTGACTTCTTATTTTGGTGGAAAATATTTCATTGTCTTACCATGAGTTAGGAGATGGCAGAATTTTTGCGGGTTGTGGTGCGTGATTTAGATTCAGAAAGGAGGCTCATTCCAAAATCTCTTTATGGGAAGGGATGGAACTTCCCAATAGCTTCTGCAGGACTTTCCATGGGCAAGTTGGGGGGAGAAGCTTTACTATACTGTAATTGTATATAGCACGCTGTTAACCCTGATGTGAACATTCCTAGAAGACTTCAGGGAGAAATAGACCCCTTGGACTGAAATCAGGTCTCATGTAGATGATACTGATACAGCTTTGGCAGGTAGAGTCTGAGTATGCCTTTGGTTATTTGGTTACCTTCACCACCACTCCTTGGCTGGCATCATTACAGGAGCTTGCTTTTACAAGCATTGGCTGAATGAGGGATCAATTCCATGTCACAGAATTTGCTTCCTCCTTAATCTTATTTGAATAGTTGGCAGATAGATGGGCAGTAGGTTGCCATTGCCTCTGCTTTGCTAGTATCAGAACAGTCTCAGTATTGCTTACTCTGAAGTTTGTGTTTTGACGAGATCAGTTTGCTATTGAAATGGGTCAGAATCCTACATTTACCAAAGTTTGGCTTGGGAAGGCTGTTTCACAAAAGAGAAACTTGGCTGAAAGAGAAACTTGGCTGAAACAGCCATGAATGTAACCTCAGTTGTATATGTGTCACCTGTAAAACAGTCTGACAGTGTGCCTGGTGTGTGTGCAGTTGCCAAGGGTCATGGGTGCAGCACCTCTCTTCTGGAGTTAGCTTGGGTCTACCTGCAAGTGCCGCAGGAGCTGATCTCTGACTGGAGAGACCCTTGCTATGGAAAACTTTACTGGTACAAGCCTTCTTCTTGCTATCAATTAATTAGTGATGAGAAACAGGTTCAGAGGTCCTCCTAAAATACTTGCCGTGAGTTTGTGTCTCCCACAGAGACCTGGGATGTTGCAGTTGCCCTGTACCTCACCAGAAGCTGGGTGAGTAGGCTGAGCTGGTTGTCTAGTTCTGTTATTTATGGATGTGGTCTCCTTGAAAATGTGCTTGCTGCTGGGGAAAAGAGAGATATTAGTGTCTTTTGAAGGAGAGCAGGAGAAACCAGAGTGTTTACAAAGCTGGACTCAAAATCTGTCTCCAAGATGTGGTTTGCAGTTTTTGCAGTGAGCTCTACTGTGTCTGTTGGTTACCTTGATCATGCCAGTGTTTATCTCATCATTTTGAGTTCAGCCCATGGACATGAGCATTCTGATGTGAAGTCCAGATGTTGGAGAGCAAGTGTGTCACCCTGAGATGGCCCAGAGGGCTCATCCAGGTACTTGAGTTACTGCTCTGTGATAAATTGCCATGAACCATTTTGTGCATATACTCAGATTTCCACGGCAAGTGAGAGATTATTCAGCTTTGTAGCTCGCACGTGGTCGTGGTTGAGCTGTGCCTGTGTGCCTGTAATCCGGTAAAGTATATATGCATTTGCAGTGCTGTCATTGTCTGAGGGCCAGCTTAGAATAATTTAGGTACGCCTTCACTTGGGAGCAGTGACAGATGAGGAGTGTGGCAGGGATGGGTCAGCCTGACAGGCTCTTTCAGCACTTTGGCAATGAGATGGGAATTTCTTGCTGATCACAAAGAGGCATCAGGGAAGAATAAATTAATTAAAAAACTAGGGGGAAAAAAAAAAAAGAAAAAAGTCCAGCTTCTTTACATTTTGAAAAGTGCCCATTTTCTTAACTCGTCCTCCAAATTATCATCTCATTAGACTTATTCTGCTTCATTGATGTTATTGTTGTTCTGTTTATCCCACATCACCCAGCAAATGTCTTCCATCTCCTTTCAGCTAACTTGCACAATACATTACAATTACATAATTATGCCGTTGTAATCAAATAATTAAGTTGCACATTAAACACGCATCAGAGCTCACAAAGGAAGGAGCTTCAGACATGGGCATGGAATAGGAGAGACTGAGCTAGTCGATATTGGTGCTAATTGCATCTTTCTATTAACGACTTGCAGGCTTCAAGTTTGTGGTCTCAGGTGGCAAAATGGCAGTGGGCTAAGGCTGCTGGGTTTTAAATAAGTGAGCAGGTTTAGTGAGCAGACTTCCCCGTGGAGAGAAACAAAACTCAACAGCCAAACACACAGAAAGAAAAAGGGAATAATTGTGAATTCAAGTCCATTGAAATCTACTTTAACTGAATCTCAGAATCAGCTGTGTCAGAAAGAAGATGTGTGTCCATTACTACCAGGGACTTGGCTGGTCTATCATGAGAAGGTTGTGATGTCTTTGGGATGTCATTATTTTAATAGTGGTAGGGGAGGAGTGAATGGACCTGTGGATAAGTCTTGTGTAGGGTTGTCCCTTTTTGTGTTTGTTGATTTAGGTAAAATAATACCAAGAAGATCCAGGTCTGTGTTTTGGCCTCATCCTAACTCTCATCAACATGGCAGAGGGTGGTTGGGTTTGGGATAGGACCAAAAGGTGAAAGCTCCCTGGGGCCACTAGCTCCAATTCAAATCCAGCAAGATGGGATCTAAGACAAAAGACAGCCCTGGTTTAGTCATGCCCAGACTAAAAAGCAGAAATCTGCTTTTTGATATGGTTTTGAGTGATCATAGAATCACAGAACAGTTAGGGTTGGAAAGGACCTTAAGATCATCTAGTTCCAGCCTCTCTGCCATGGGCAGGGACACCTCACACTAAATCATGTTACCCAAGGCTCTGTCCAACCTGGCCTTGAACACCACCAAGGATGGATGCTTTCAAAGGATGCTGTATGAGTATTGAACAAAATTCCTTTGGACCCTCTATCTTGTACTTGATGTTTATCATAGCTAGGAAGTTTGCTGGCAGAGGAAGCTGAGGTGCTTTCCACCAAGGTTCAGAGGTGGGATGGAGAACAATGTGCAGTATTCACCTACACCTCTGTACCAGTGGCTACAGTCTAGGGAAAGCAGAGATTAAATTCAAACAGAAATTGCAGGCATGAAGGAAGAACTCTCTGGGGAATGACAGTAAATGTGCGTCCAGTTTGATGCACCAACTTTAAAGGGTCTGCGTGGTAGGTCTTTGCCAGTAGGATCATGGTCCCCTCCTAAAACCTTTGGTTAATAAGTCTCTAAGAATTTCTTTTTTTAATGAGATCTTAAATCTTGCAATTAAAAGCCAATGTTTGTGCTCAGTAATTGCAGAGATGGGAAAAGGGATGTTCTCTGGTGCATGAATAAGCGTTAGAAGGAGAAAAATATTTATAAATCAGGAAACAGTGAGTTGCAGCAACCTGCAAAGCTCCCTCCTTTTCAGTGACTTAAAGGGCTGTGTCTGTCTTTGGCCTCTTGGGAAATCAAAGTGGCTGAGCGCAGCAGGAGCCAGCTGAGAAGTGAGAAGTGATGAAGTGGTCCATCATGCCACTTGCCATTGCTCTGGTACTGTGTCTATCATACTGCACTAGCTGTTCAGGTCTTCAGGGATGTGCAGAGATCTGGATTTCTCACCGTGCCACTGTTGTGTCTTATAAGCTTATACTAGAGATCCTGACTGATCTATGATCCCTCTTCTTGCTCAGAGATGTCCGTGTGCCATCACACAAACCATGCCTATCCCAAGCATCTGCTACCTTAGTAAGGGAAAAGGTAGCAGCAGCATCTCCACTCCATGGGTTGGGAAGTGAAGAAGACATGACAGCAGAAACTCCACCTCAGCCACACTTTAGCACCACAAATCCCTAAATCTGGAGAAGAAAACCCAATCCCAAACAATTTTCACAGATCCCTACTTTGAACAAACATACACATACTTAAAAAAAAAATGCTGATCTTTAGATAAGAGCTCTTCTCTGTACTAAATCTGATTTACTGGGTTCCTGTACCACATATAGACTTCACAAAATGCAAATGGTGCAGATTAGATAAGATGGTGCTTAAAAGGGGAAAAAATGTCCAACTATAGAAAGAAAATGCAATTCGATTAGCAGACCCAAGGCTGTAAGTGAAGATCAAGTGGGCTATAAACAATTAAAGGCTTGGGGGAAGGCCAGCACTGGCTTGGTATTCATTTGTAGTCCAGAGTGCTGTCTTTCTAATCCGCTAGGAAACAGCAAGGAAGAATAGGAAAAAATCCTGGGTAGGGTGATCTTTCACACTGAGAACTCATTGTATCATCTTTAAAGGTTTCTCAGCATATTCATCTAATACTATATATATAGTTAAAATAAAAAACTGTATATATGCATATACACACACTAAAATACCAGTGCTGTATATTTCTTCAGTCCTCCTACTCCTGTTGGCTGTTTGTGTGTGCATCTGTCTTGTTTAAATCTTGTTCTTTCCATTGTGTCTGCACCCTGATGAATTCCAGGAGATACCTGAGTGAATTACTAATGTGCCTCTAAGCGTTGCAGTTAAAGTGTAGCTTTAAAAACAACACTTCCAAACAGCTGACCACTGACCTGCTCCTGCAGTGCCTTTTTTCTTCTTTTTTGTATGCAGTTAGAGTCTGCTTAAGGATTTTTGAGAATTTTTCTGGGTGCATGAATTCATTGCTTGGCTCCTTTGAGCTTCCTGTGCTGCTGAGTGGAGAGGGATGCTAGGGGCTCTTGTGAGAATTAATATTTTCTTACAGCACTGGTACTGGGAATTGAGTGTTTCTATAACCTGTGCTAAAGGAAAAAAGGCTGCTGAGGGAAATAAAATAATTTAAAAAGCCTTAGAGGTGGATGTTGAATGTACTCTGAGGCTATGAAATCAGACATGCTCACCCACAGGCTTTTTGGATAGTGAGAAATAGGACTGGATTCCCATGGGGTGACTCACTAGGGGAGGCTGTGGGGATGTCCATGGGGATTGATCTTCAGGTCTCTGTTCTTGGGAGTGTTCACAAGCTTCTCACTTCTTGAGAATTTCCTTTTCAAACAGAAAAAAACAGCCCCAAAACAGCAAATAATTAATAATTGTCTGACATGGGCATTCGCTTTCTTCTAGGGACTGCTTTGGATTTTGTTTAACAATGCCTACAGATTTGAAATATCAAACCCCTTTGCAAAGCAGAATTTCTGATTGCTTGAATGGTTTTGATTCCCTCTGTAAATCTGTCCGGACAGACATTTTTCTTTTCTATTCTTTATTTTCTACCCTGATTTCTAACCTGTCTCCTAATTTGTTTTATGTCTCCGTCCTTCCCTGGTGATAGCAACATCTCCTAATACAGCGTGGTCTGCCAGTTCTGTTTTTTGGTTTTTACTTCTTTTTCCAGCTCGTTAATGAAGAGGTGACAAAAGACGGGTCTAACAGTGATCTCTGCTGAACCTCAGCAGGCACATCACCCCATCTTGACAAGTTGCTGTTTATCACTTTGCCTGGTTTATGGTCCTTTACTCTCTTTCTGAAGCACACGTCATCTCTTATGTCCAAGCCAATCTGAATGGAGAGTCAGAGTGAACTTTCAGGGGATGCTGGATTAAATATCTTTCTAAAGCTGAAATACAGTTTTCTACTTCAGTTGAATGAAGGGCTAGAGGATGTTGACTAGGTAGGAGATGAAAAATCAGTGTTCTTCTTATTTCAGGCCATCTTTGTTCTTGCATAACCTGCTGAGGACAGCTCAACACTGGGAAGCTTTTATACTGCATGTCCCCATCATGGTGGTCTTTGTAGCCACTGTAAGTGACACTAGCTACGGCTCTGTGTCTTGATCAGGTAAGCCTGCTCCTCCCTGGCCATAAGCAACAGAGGTTGGCAGCGCTGCTCCTCGTCCCAGTCACAGAGAATGGGCTGTCCTGGTGGAGTGGTAGGTGGGGACCCTCTATGTCCTACAGACATGAGGTGTGGTATGGAGGAATTGATGGCCTTTGAACAAGCAGAGTTAAGAGAAAAGGTGATAACAAGGTGCTATCCACCCATCACATCCCAACTGAGAGCTTCATTTCTTGAGGGAGCTGGTCTGTAGCAGCTCCATGCATTGACAGGCCCCTTTGGGTGTGGTTGCCATGAGTGGGGTGAGAGCAAGACAATAAATTTCGTATGACAGGTTTGAAAAAGAAGCGTGCTTTAACTTCACTCCCCTCCCTTGGCTGAGACAAGGCTTGGGCACTGGGAAGGAAGCCTTTGCCTGTCCCTCCTTAGACCCAGCAGGATGTCCCAGTGTGACTGTGCTCCAGAAACAGCCTCTGCTCATATGCTGACAGAGCTGGGATTTACCTTATGCCATCTGATTATTTTTCCCTCCTTCCTTATTGGTTCCGTTAATTTATTGCGGACAGGAGCTAGTTCTGCCAAGTGCTAATTGCAAAGGTTATTGTTTCTGCCCTTTTCAGAGCACAGCAGGAAAACTTTCAATTCCATCATATGAAAAACAAAGACACAAAAAAAAAAAAGACAAAATTTTTTGGACTGGATGTAAGCCCATCATCCCATGCAGTGTTCATATCACAGAGCATACGCTGCTCTGCCACTGCCTTCTCATTACAGAAGGAAGCCTTCTGTCATTGGGATGAGGGCTCGGGCTCCTTATCTTTGTCTCTGCAGTAAAGCATCACTATGAATGAAACACACCCTTGAGCATAGGTGTCCTTCATCCTTCGAGTTGTTCAGCTTGGGATTTTGGTGGTAGAATGTGTGCATTTCAAAGGCTGGAAACTGGCAAAGTGATGCCATCACCTGTGTGGACATCCTTCCTTTCCCTGGCCATGTATAGAAGCATTTTTCCAAGGGGAGAGCCTGGGCTGGCACAAGGTAATGACAGCTTGTTCCCAGCTATGTTCTTTTTATAGTATCTGACTGTTGTGGTTTAAGCTTAGTCGTAAATTAGACAAAGCATGTAGCCCGCTCGTCCTCCCCCCTCAACCTGTCCTTCCCCCCACCCCCCCAGTCCCGGAGGGATGGGGAGGAGAATCAGAAGAATGCAACTCCCACGGGTTGAGATAAGAACAGTCCAGTAACTAAGGTATAAC